>JABAJW010008991.1:0-18885 GCA_018855395.1 Arthromyces matolae | reverse complement strand
TGAACCTTACCGACTCAACAACACGTACAGATCACCCTTCCTCCCAACGAAAAGCGCAACCAGAACAGCCGCACTCCTTCCCCTTGGTATTGGTATAGCAATTTTGGGCCGTTTATAAGCAGCCAAGTTACGGAGACATCTGAAATTCATGAAAAGAAAACATTAATTCAAGCTTAGCAAATGGTGAAAACGACTCACTCTTTCGATTGTGTGCTCAGGGGTGGAATACGTGCACCACGTAGCTCAACTTTTGTTTTGTGATATTTCAGAAAATTTAAAGGCTTAGGTCGGATACTGGATGTCATCTCGAGGATGAATGGACGATATTGCACACAACTGGGATGATGCAACAGAGTTGAACAAAATTGAACATGCCAGCCTGTGGGAGTGGGGTACGGACTTCGGCTACCATTAGTTCCGTTTTAATCAGTGGCAGTGTCGCCTTTGCACCTTACATAATTCTACCTTGCTCAAGTTCTCCACTGATTTAAGTGATTCCTTGCCGACAATTTACCGAGTCAATTTTATAAAGGTCAACGTGGTATACATACAGCCTCGTAGCCACGACTCAGCGACAAGGGTAGGTGGTTGTTCTCATGGAGATCGATATCGGAGACCCGGCAGTCCGAGTCTCAGAACGCAATCAATCGGCGCTCCAATCTGCCTGCGCCATCTCTCGTTCTCGTTAGAGACTTGTCATGTTGCTACCTTTTCTCTTGGCTCTCAATTTTCTAAAGAGTCTGGCGGCGCCTTGCAACAATTGCGATGGCATGATTGTCGAACTTTCAGGACCTTCTAAGGTCGCCTCGGTAGATGATCTGGTCATTACAGCCACAGTAACAAACAGTGGCGCTGAAAGTGTCAAGGCTTTGAGATATGGTACCATTTTAGATTCGGAGTCGAGGACGAGATCGTTTGAAGTCACCAAAGATGGGGAAGTTGTATCGTTCACCGGCATTCAGGTCTGCAAAAGCTTTTTATCTTTAAGTTCTTACAGTCAAAATTTGGAACAGTTATTTGTGTCCATCCAAGACGCCAACGACAGTGCCTTCACCGTATTACCAGCAGGACAAACTGTCACAGTAACCCATGAAGGTGTGCCTCCAATCAAGTTTGGAATACAATTACTATGGCCTAACCCGCACACGTAGTGGCGCATCTCTTTGATTTCAAATCTTTCGGTCCTGGCCATTACTTATTCCAACCCATCATGAAATTTCCGATCCAGCAAAAGGACGCGCCACACCTTATGCCTTCGACAATCAATGTGGTTTCACATGCCGAAGTTGATATTGAGCTCTCTGATAATATGCAGAATCAAGGGATTGCTTATACAGACAGGCGTGCCGTAGATGTATGTCCTGATCCATCCAAAAAACTGTTTATTGATGCCAGGTTCGTCGTAACAACGTTCGAGGCCGACTCTTCCCATTCATTTCATTCGCCAGCTACACTGAAGCGAAGACACTTGCATCGCAAGCTGTGTCGTATATTAATAGCCATGGTGCCTCGGATCCCCTTTACCAGTCCTACTTCGATGACACTCCAACTTCTCGTGTCACTTCTATCTTAAATGCCGTCGCCACCGAAGATTCACCTTCTAGAACGTGAGTCGGTTCAGCTCCGTTTCCAAAAACAGTTAAACTTATTCATCCATTTTGGGGTTGCTTTTGGGAAGTTTGACTTGTATTGACTCCGACCACAGTTGTTTTCCTGGTGTCATCGCATACACTGAGTTACCCAGCACTAATGTTGGTCTCAAACTGCACTGGCATACTATTTCCCTGATCGCCTGAATTTCAGATATTTCTCTGCGATTTATTTTTCGGCGAAGTTACTGCCCCGAATCTTTGCAATGGTACAGCTGTGACTGCCCGCAACATCCGTGGCGCCACAGTCCTTCATGAGGTCCGTTTGCTTTCCCATACGAATAACATCTAAGTGTGAATTTTTAGCTCACACACGCTGTCGGACATACCGAAGATGTCACCTATGGATGCGCTGCAGATCAAGCACTCCCTCCTGTGGAAAAACCAACCAATGCTGATAGTTACAACGTAGGCATGATGTTGCCAGGTCTGATACTTTATACTGACGCATATCTCTGCTCTACAGTGCTTTGTAGCCCAGCTTTACGCCAACACCGCGTGCTGAGGTACCGAAAGTCGTTCTTGTGGCGTAGCGAGCGCCGCCAGTTAACCATCGGCTCGAAAACTTATGTAAGGAAGGTCTTCAAGGCAGTCTAGGTCCTAGGATATTTACAAATTGGCAATACAAGATACAATACATAAAATAGGTTATGGTGATACTGATATTAGAGTCGCGCGAGATATTTAGCTTGGTATCTCTGTATTTAACGAAGAAAATCTATGGGGTCAGGATCGTTGTTGATAGTTTGATCAGGGTCAGGTTGATTCATACGCAACATCACACTCTTTCGAGGCTTCAGCGAAGTGAGGAGCACTACGCCAGGTTCCACGTCGAGTTTGCTAGTCCTAGTCGCCTGTCGGGGAACAAGCTATCAGTGTCCTCGTTTTAAAATCATTCACCAGGAACAAACCTGTGTTCGTTTGGATGTTTTCGATTTGGCTCGAGCTGCAGAGACAGGTCTAGTAACAAGAAAGTCTCATAAGGAAACATCATATTTAAAAAAAGAGTAGACGTACGGTTTCCTAGGTTTTCGCGTCGGGACAGCCTCGAGGTCATCTTTACGTTCTGTCCTCTTGCGTTTAGCACCAACACTCTCCTCTCCGGTCTCTCGAGCGCGTTTCCTCGATGGAGAACCAGTAGGTGCTTCGTTATTGCTTGATGAAGCATTGCTGCCTTCTTCACCCTTCTTTTTCCGCCGAATCGTTTTAGATGCATTTTTTGGAGGTGTCGGGGAATCGACCTTATTGGAAGGTGCCTGCTTAATTCTTTTCGAAAGCAAGGGCACTTCCGCCTCTGTGTCAACAGGCCGCGAGCGTTTTGTTCGTCCTTGTGGTTTAGCAGTAGCTGCAGCGGAATCGTCAGTTCGCGAACTTTTCCTCGCCTTCCTCAGATCTGCGTCCTTATCGGTGTTGCCGGAGAGCTCATCCAGACCTGGAGGTATCTTGGGTTCGGATGGACCTGCCTTTGGGCTAGAATGTATCGATGTAATGGCATGTTCCGTATTAACAGTAGCCTTTCGCCTAGAACCATTAGACTTGGACTTTGATGATTTCGGCTCTGTCTTTGCTTTAGGTTCTGGTAAGGGAAGGGCCTCAGATTCCAATTTTTGATCTGCTTTGACCGATTTTTTTCGTTTGGGCTTTATGTCAGACTTGGATGCCTTGGCTGTGGGGGTAGTAAATAAAAAAGAACTGGATGTACGAAGGAGAGAGGACCAACACGTTGTCTGGTCAGTGGCGATATCATGCCCAGCATTGGAATCAATTTGTTCAACGATTGTCGAGTGCTTCGCTGGATTTCTGGACTTTCTAGACTTCGAATTCGAAACAGTAGAGACCTGGGTATCTTCCTTATGTTTTTCGCCCTTTTCTGTGGTACGTTTGGCTGCTCCTACTTTGGGCGCCGGCTTTGGTGCAGCGGTTGCTGAAGATTCCTGAGAGATATTGGTATCTTTGTCGTCTTGAGCAAGGAAAGGTTCCGAGTGCTTTGCTTTCCCTTTCCCTTTCGTTACAGGAGGGTGTTTGATGGCTGTGATTTTGGAAAGTTAACTAACACTCTACAATAATTATGGAGCATTAATTAACCAACCTTTGGTTTTGTCCGTTTTTCCAGGACGCTTCCCTTTCTCAGCGGTAGGTCTCTTCGCAACTTTATCTTTCGAAAAAACTTGGCTTCAATTGAGCCAGTTGCACAGATAAGACCGACTGACCGACTTCGGCATTGTGCATTTGGACAGCCTTCCTTGGTGAAGTTCTCAGAGGCACATTCGTATCTTTTGTATTGATCTTTTTCTTAGGAGAGAGTGAGACTGAACGTCCACGTCCGAGCGACTTTTTCGGAGAGGCGGCCTTTCTTCCAAGGAGAATATCCACCAGTGTATTACGGGTGGTTGGAACGAAGATCCTGGTGTATTTTAGCAGAAAAAATTATATCAAGCGTTCAAAACTCACCCGCCTCGATCACGGAATCGAGCTTGGGATCTTTGAAGCCTCTGTGCACGACTCTCTTCGACTGGGATTGGTGCGTTCGTCTCGCCACTTTTGACGGGGTCCATATTGCGAAAAAAAAAGAGGGTGAGGCCGTCGGTGTAGCACGTTGTACTTCCGCCGCAGAGTACTCAGTGAGCCGATTGTCTGCACCAATTGCCGACAGTCACAGTGCCAACTTGAACGACAAAAACAAGGGAGAACGATCACGTGGGCGCGATTTGTGACACGGTCACTTCTCCTGCCTGCACATGTTCTCGAGTCTCGACACACTTTATTATCTAGATCTGGAACCCTAGCCAATATGGCAGCAGAAGAAACACTTCAACACCACGATGAAGTTACAATTCGAGGAAGACGTCGTTGATAACATCCCCAAAGTCGATATCGATATCGCAAAAAATCACACCTCTTTCCCCTGAGGCCTGAGGTCCCAGTCATCTCTAAGCAAGTGAGTAAACCAAAGACGACTTTTGGACGTAGCCCTCGCTTAGGTCACGGTCAATCTTGGTTTGGCGATCTTCTCATTGCCAGGATTTTCTAATCGTGAATCTGAAGGTACAATCGCTCATGTCGCTCAGGTAAAATCGACTGTGGTGAATAAAATCTCAGCGGCGATTACTGTTGGGTCAAAAACGATCTTGTCCGAAAGCTTGATTACGCAAATGCCAAAGTATGGGCTCTGTGTTTTCTTCTTTAATGTCCGCAGATCTACAAATGGGAAAACGAGGTTTGCCCGAGGCCAGGTTGTTACCGCTCATATCCTTCACATAAAGCAGCCAATTCAATTTGCGAACCACCTGGGTGTAATCACAAGGTGAAGCTCCTCCGTCATGTATTGTTCGTTGACTGTTCCGAACACAATATTCTGATGGCTACTATGTTGAACGATGCCGCGATAATGTATGCTGCCTTACTTCTATTGCTGGAAACGAGACATGCCAACAAGCCCAAACCTCGGAACATCTGGCCGCTGTTGAAATTATGAAACTTCAGAACATGATCAGTTTGCAAAACAAGTAGGCGCTGTTATTGGAGCACCAAAAAAGCATAGCCGCTTTTGCCAAAGGTTCATATTCAGTAAAATCAAGGACCCAGCTCAGCTCAAATACAACATTGTTGCTGTCAACGAGTACATCGTGAAAGGCATACCTATCCGTGATCGTAACTTTACTTCTGATTCACGACTTATTGTTATTCGTTCATTCGATGTGAACAAACCTGGTTGGCGATTCGAAGGATGGTGTTGCTGGAGGTTCCATTTTGACTACGGTGCTCAAACTCGGGCAAGAAGGCGAAATACGACCGGAAATTGGAAGGAAGGACAGTGTCAGCCGTACTCGATGCAATCTTCAGCAGAATCATGCCTCTACACGCTGAGAACAACCACTTGTCATTTGCTGTGCGCGGCGGACTTATGTGGCTTATTCTAGAACTGGGATTAGGCTGTTCCTACTTCGCTGGTTACTCGGTGTGAAAACCGAAGACAAGAGACAGACGAAAGTCCCAAAGCTAGTCAAGAACGAGCCGTTGCTCATGGAGATCGGGTCAGTTTATACTGGTGGACGCATTTTGAGCGTCAAGCAGCGATCTTGCGAAAATCCAACCAAATTTGCTCCCCCCCTGTACAGAAGCTGTGAGAAGGTGGCTTTATCTACATTGGCGCCTTCTTGGTGAGCAGAGCTTTCCTATCCATAATGCCGACGAACCTCACTATTTTGCATGGCGTGGCTCAGTCCAGATAGGGTAGATCTGTGGAGCTTATCGCGCGTCGTATTGACGGCATATCGTCAACGTGCATTTAAGGAATTTCCGTGAGTTTCGCGCTGCTCTTAAGCATTGCGATCGTCGGGCACTCGATTGCGCAGGGAGAGGGAAATAAGTAGTCTTCCGTATACATATGTGTGGGGTTCCATCAGGAGCATCACACCTGTCACTTTGTTTTGATCTGACTCAGCTCTGCATACGTTGGTGCGCGAGGACCCGCGCCAGTAATCCTATCTGAGTATCTTTTAATTTACCTTGAGACGAACCAGAAGGAGGTCACCAGCCGGGCAACCCCGAAACTAATGTGCAATCCGGAAAGCACCATCCTGCTAGTTGTCCCTAAGATAGTATTAATGTCGTATGGAATCGTACGGCGCCACAGTTCGAACCCTTTTTGAGTTCTAATTGTCCGAAAGGGTCGAAGTTTTGTTGCGACGCTGTGAGATCATTGCATTAGGCCGTACTTCGACCCTGCGTCTACCAACCCCGTTATCATTGTCCATCAGGAATATCCTGTAAGACGCCGTTCACAGCGCTCGAGTCAATTGCCACATTCCAATCACGCATCTACTTAACGTCCGCCCAAAGCCTTTCTACCAATTCCGTCAACGGACTAGGGAAAATAAGTACTTTGAATCAACATCAAGAAGTACAAGATCGTGACTGCGATTGAGGCTTAATGGCGCTGCTGTTCTTCCGATCGCGATGTCAACCTTTCAAGCATGGTACCCTTAGGTATCCGCTTATAGGCAATCGGACGTACTCTGTACGGTAAGTACATAATACATATACCTCACTTAAGCTGCGCTCGTGCCTGCAAACGTCAGTGTCAGTTCCTCCGCGCGCACGCCACACCACTTCTAAACAATCCAGATCTTCGCAGAAAGGATATTTTTAGTCCCAAGTAAGCTGACGTTGAATATTTGGCATGGATATATACATTGGCTGAGTTATTTGAAAGCATGAATACAAATACAGTGTTCACAATTGAGTCATAAAATTACGCGATGCGAGAGTTTAACCATCAGAGGTCCTCTCTGAGTAACAAAGTAATCGTGCAGCCCGTTAATCCAGGACTCTGAGTTGAAGCCGTTTTCGAAGGACAGATCGAATTTGTGAATGATAGCGGAAGCTACCATCAACATCTCTCTGCGCGCCAGGTTCCTCCCAACACAGTTCGCGGGGCCATAGCTGAAGGGGATGAACGCATTCGTATTAAGCGTGTAATTCGGATCTTCTGTTCCAGAAAGCCATCGTTCTGGTTCAAATTCGTCGGAGCGCGGTGCGAAGTATTTAGAATTTCTATGGATGGAGTATGGAGGAATGTAGACTTGTGTTCCCTCCGGAATGAATCTAAGAATAACGATCCAACGCGCCATCGATACTGAGACTCGAATGTACATACCTACCACCAAACACTCGGCCACCATAGCCTCGAGTAACTTCTCTTGGTCCGCTGCTCAGAGAAGGAGGGAGAAGTCGCAGGGATTCATTTCTAATAGAGGAAGGTGCAATTAGACAGGTTATTTGATTTATCGATAAGGTCGTGACTTACATGCAGGCAGTAAGGTACGGAAGCTTTGAATGCCTTGCGGATGACAAAGGGCTTTCGTCGCTGGGATAAACCCTGTCGATTTCTTCTCTCAAACGTTTCAGACAACGCGGGTAGGAGAGCAAAAAGTAGAACAGGTTGCTAAGCGCAGTTGCGGTCGTATCTGAGCCAGCAATCATGGCCAAGGTACTGTCGGCAACAATGTTCTGGACGGTCGGTCGTTCCTTCTCAAGGCCAGCTTCATCTGACTATTGTCAAGGGTCAGTATAGTAGGGGACGGATTTACCGATCATTATACCAGATGATACCAAAGATCCTTTTTCTCGTGACCCATCGCCAAACGAGCCTTTCCGTGGTCGATGGCGAATTTGCGAAACCCAAGGACGCTCCTCGAGAGAAGACTGATTCGTCGAATGATTGGCCAAGCCCATGGAAGTTGACAAAATATTGCGATCCGTCTATTGAATTCACAACCAAGTTGGTCGAAGAAGATGGGAAGGAGCACTCACACAAATCCATTTTCGAGGGTTTTTTGTATATTAGCAGGGTCACCGCCATTATCGAGAAGGTTAAAACCATGGCCGAATCTACGATGAAATTGTTAGCTTCTGGCTGCCTGCAAAAACAAGCTTCCTTACGCCATATCGCCCATAAAGTCCAGGGAGAAAAGGCCGAGCCACATGGAAAGATCTACGGAAAGTTCTGGAACGGTCAGGGAGAGACGAACTAGCAATAGTTCCACTCGTTTGACAAGCGCATCCTCGTATTCCGCTAAAGAAGCAGAAGTGAAAGCCCTTGACCAGATACGTCGGCGATCGATGTGGGCTTGGCCATGCAAAGCAAGCAGTGTACCAGGGGCATTCGGGTCTCGTCGCGGTGAGTAATCTGATAAGGTACTTAAACCTCTAAAATTAAAAAGTCAAATACAGACGTACATCGACCTTTGGGCAGACCGCCGGGCCCAAGAATAGACAGAGCAGCGTCGACATCGATTATGGAGAGTTCATTAGGACCTAGTTTGTAAACAGTCCGATGAGTTAGTGTATGATTGAGAAAAGAAATCATCTTGCCGATTCGAACATACGGGCCATACTGGTCATGCAACTCTTTGAAAATTACGTGCTGACATCCCCTCCATTGAATATAGAGATTCCAGAACTGAGTGATCTGGAAAAAAAATATTCACGTCAAAAGCAATGGATAAGTCTTTGAGGGCAAAGACCTTGTTGATAGTTGGTCCCGGATACCCCGCTAACGGATGCCACGGAGAGACGCGGTACAGGACAATGGACAGCACGATTGAGGTGTGAAATATGGAGTAGACAGCGAAAGCCGTCGCGAAGTTTAGAGGTTTGCTCGAGACCAATGGAAGGAGAAAAGCAGGTATCAACAGCAAAATTAGAGCGCATCCGAAAGGACTCCGGGGCTCATATCTGCGAAAATAGAGAGATGTGGACTACGGGAGGTCAAGCCTAATTTGCATCAAATGCAAAAGACAGTACATACAAGGGCCACGATGATTACTTGAAGAATTTTCAGAGACGGTAGCATGGCTCGACAACTTGCGAAGGTTCAAAGAGGGGGGCTCAGAAAGGTGATATCGGAAAAACTTGCAAAGCGCGAATTTATAATTCCCAGAACCCTCAGTGACATTACCATCAAACGCATTATCTTGAGAGGGAGAACCGAAGCGGTCCGTGCTGTCCCAATAATTGCAAGTAGATAATCTGCTGACAATCTGAAGCAAATCTGGAGTTCTGTACTACCTTTGCATCAATCGGGCAGTCCCTTTGCTGAAAGATCCGGGCCAACGATGATCTAATTAGGAACGACCAAAAAAAGACGAATTCCCGTCTCCAGGTGCTCCGAGTCGGAGAGGCACGTATCTAAACACAGAGTCAAATGGCACTTTGGCACTTGATAGGAAACCATCATCAATAGTCCGACCTTCGGATGAGTGCAACCAGACAAGCGTGGTATCTTTTTCTTGTTGTTGGTAAAAAAAATTTTGAAGAAAAGCCTGGATGTAAACCTGAAATTTGAATGGTTCGTTTGTTCACTCAAAAATAAATCATCTTGTCCTGATCAAATTTGTGGGAAAAAAGGGCAGCGCCACTGGTTCACAATCAATTGCCTATTATAGTTTGCCGCTGGTTTGCCGAATCCCCAGCAGTCCTGCAAATTCCAGAAGATTGAGTCACATCTTTCCTTATAACTTATCTCCTTACAAACCGCAAATGCCAAAAAGATGAACTGAAGAACTTCGCGGGTATGTTTTTTCAAGGGACATCGTGTCATCTGATGATATAAATCTGTTGACTAAACTTTCCACAACAGCGGATCTACAAAGCACCTAACAGCAGTAAGTATCCAGCCTCAACGCGGAGTCGACCTTATATCTGTCAAGCTATCTCAAAACATCAATTCTCGTGATGCTATAGGATGAAATATGTGCCCCGGACGAACTGTTTCTGTCCGAATCACTTCTAGTCGTAGTACATACTTGCTTTGCTTGAATCTTAGGCTCAGCTGCTCTGATCTAAGTTCGTGGTCAGACCAGACCGTCTGTTCTGGCGTATAAATTTGTTGGTGAGTAATCACTATTAGCATGCACATGTGGGCAGGGGTACTTATTGAATAAATTCGACATTTCCCCAAAGAGTCTTCCACTTTCTAGCGATTTTCGATTAGGAATCGTTACACAAGGAACAAAAAACTTGAATCGAATACGCCACTTCATTTCCTCGAACTCTTGCTCACCGTATCCTGGTATTTCTAATCTTGTGTTCCAAATATTCTTCCCCATGGTTAAACTGGTCATTGTATCCAGTCTAGCCTTTTTCTCTTGACAAAAACCTAACAACAGATTCACTACTAATCTTAATCAGTCATCAGAGCATCGAATCCTTGACTGCCACGCGGTGGTGTCTGCATCACAGGTTTCATCAGTTTCTCCATGGATTCTTTGCCTGTAAGTACATCTCCGAGTCGGATTGTCAGGTAACGTTTGTTGTTTCGGCGCCCTCCACCTAGTTTTACCTTCTTAGAAACTAATCATTTGAATTCCTCTCGAAGACAGTGGAAACTTGTGACTTGGTCGCATTGGTAAATGTTCTGCCATGTTTTATGTGTAGTATCTCACGTTGTTTCTAGTCAGTATGTCCCTCATTGGCGATCGCTATTGTGGAACGCCCGATAAGCCACTCAAATGGCTGGACATTGCTTAATCTTTACCAGAAGACTTTTATCGATATCTACAACACTCTGAGTCTCAGCATCAAGGGAGAGTGCACTGGCAAGTACATTGACTTGTGTACTATGTTTGAAGTGCGGCTCATTACAGCTAGTAGTCGTATATGAACATTCTCACACACCACCACCAAAAAATATTTTGTTGAGTTTCCGAACTTAAACATGAGGTCAGGTACCTGTATACAAGCTTTTGAACACACACAGAGGGCTCTGAGTCCACTGCTCCAAATCTGCCTCCAACAAAGTTCACAACAAAACATCATCAAGTATCTCATTGTCCTTAGCGCAATAATCGTCCATTGAATATTTTCAATTTTCTGAATTTCCGAATTTTCAACGTCGAACAAAGCCAAATTCATCCCAATTTTCGAATTTTGGAAAAGGTCTGTACACTCCTGTAACTCACCCTATTCTGAGAAAGGCTGGAGTCAATTTGAAATATTATTTGAAGGCTCAAACCGTTCTCAAGTCACCCGCAAGGTCCAGGGTTTCCGCCGCTGTCATATACCGAGCCAATCTGCTGGCAGATGTTCTCATGGTCAAGTTATGGGTTTGTTCATATAGTAAAGATATAAATCAAGAAGGTGCTCAGGACTACGACTACTTATTGCAAGCACTACATGAAATTTTTTGGCGTCCTTCCCTTTATTTGCTCGCAAATCAAACATATAAGGAGGGTACATACATGGTACGATTTGAAAGGTTGCCATCAAGCTTTACTTAAGACCAGTGTTTGTCTACATAAGTTAGAAATGTGTACATTTGGAGACATATACACTGATAGCAATCGCGCCAATGCCGTTTGCATCTGTGGCTGAGTGGGGTATTCGTCATATCCACGCTAGGTATGAGGAGTAACATCGTCCTGAGCGGCTAAGCCCCATCGATGGGGGCAGGCTCGGAGGTGTCATTGTTCGTTTTCGATGAATCCACCTCTGGTTGCATTTCACATGCCATTTGGGCCCTGTGGCGGCTCCCAAGTGCTAAGCTCTTCCTCTGGTGGCCGCCGACGTGGATCTGACGACAGCGGAATGCTGGCAGCTTGGACTGTGCCTTTGTCCAAATCCATTTCGTTCGACTCGGGGGCAGCTGTTTCTCCGACACTCCGTAGCGCCGCAGGACTCTGTTCCTCTACGTCTTCTTCCGGATGATTCGGGGTTTCGCCACTTTCTTCATCTTGGTCAGCATCTTCTTCTGCATCGCTGTCGGATACAATGTTCATGTCTTCTAACAAGTCCTCTGGATCGTCCATTACGACGTCCTCGCCCACAACTTCGTCGCGTGTAAAGGAATCTTGAAGGGTTGGTGAGGACTGAAGTTGGGCTGAAGACGATTCCATTTCCCGTGGGCGTTTATCCGATTTTCCAATCTTTCGGAGAATTTTGGCAATATATTCCTTGGCGAACTTTTTGATTTTCGCGACTTTCTCATCAGATAGTTTCTCCAGTCGTCCTTCCTTGTAACTTGAGGACTTTTTCTCCTTGTCAGCGATTATCTGCGTCAACTGAGGAACATGACGTCGTCAGGTCAGATATCAAGCGGCCAGTCCATACTCTCAAGACTCACTTCCTTTGCATGTTTCTTGAACTGATCATGGTCCATGACCTTGGAATACTTGGACATGCACTTGACGACCACGGCTCCAACCAGTTTCAGCAACCTTTTCTCTTTCATCGCCTCCTTTTCCTCTTCCGTATGGGGCTTTTTGGTTACTTTTTGACGTTTACGTTGACTGCTTTCCTGTTTTGAGGCTTCGTGTTTGGCAACCTTGGCGGCTCTTGCGGCGGCCTTTGCCTCCGCTTTCGCTTTTGCCACTACCACAGCTTCGGCTGCAGTCCTAGCAGCCTCCGCTTCTGCTTCTGCAGCAGCGGCAATGACAGCACGGATACTGTCGCGAGAGAACTCTGTGTTGCGCTTTTCGACATATTGGTGGGCGGTATCGGGCGCCGTTGACCGTCGCGGTCGATCGAAGTCATACGAAGAGTGTAAGGTTCGCTCACGCTGTTCGGGTTTTCGATATTTGGCTCGCGTGAGATCCAATTCTCGACCTTGATTTTGGTGCTTTTGGTTGAAAGCCCATTCGTCAGCGTCCACGACTTTTACTTCAACGACCTCGTCGTCAATTTCCTGTTACGAACTTCGTGAGCTGAGGAGGTACAGAAGTTGTGCAATGAACAGGGCTTGCCGCTAGCAAACGCTTCGGTATTCGGTTGTATAATGGTAGAGTTTCCCAATGCGCCACCAACTGCAGAACTTAAATTGAGCGATATCGACGCGTAACTCAAGGAGATGCTTGCCGTTTGTGCAAGTACACTGTTCCTGTCATCCTCGGACTCCGCGATTGCTCTGACGTGTTCAATAACACGCGAGTCGTCGACTTTGTTGCGATTCAACAATGGCCATGCTGACATACACGAAAGAGACTAGCACCCTCTTGTTAGAGGAATCATTTTAGAATGTAACGAGAGCCTTACTAGGCTAATGAGCTCGGCGTCGGATTTATAATCTTCAAGTACGTTGGTCATGAGACTGTAGCCACGCAACCTCATTATTTGTCGGAGGGCGGCTTGATCCTCCGTTAGCTGTAGGTCTGACTTAGTTGGTGGAACAGAGTCATGCCAACTTTGTATTCACCTTGATTCGAGTCAGAAGCTTGGAAAGAACTTTGCGGCTTTGCGTTTGTCTGATAGCCTGGATGACCTTTGGTATATCCTTCTCCACAATAGGCTTCATAGCCGGCTACAACATTATGAGCACTCGCAATATTATCAGTGTAAGGATGTAAGAGCTTGCCATAAAGTCGGGGTCATCAATCTTCTTGCCTCTCTTTTTCTTATTCCCTTTAACGTCCATTAATTCGGCCTCGTCTGTGATACCGAGAGCTGGAATAGACCATCAATGGAATCAGAGAAAAAAAACTGCACAAATCGCTTGAGCGCACCATCGAATACGAGGTCATCCATGGTTGCAGCATCCGTCTGCGTCTTGCCACCGATATATCCAACACAATTTGGTTCACCACAGTAACATGTCTGTGCCTGATGTCTGTGGCAAAGATGAGCGATGCTCACTCTACAGGATAGGAGGTTTAAGCGCACCCGTATCGGTCAACGTTGTAATTGAACGTCAACTCCTCGTGTTTCTGGATATCACGTTTGGCGAAGATTCCCATTCGAACGTGTTGGTCTATAGTCCATCTCGCAACGAAACAATTGGGATTGCAGCTGTGATTAGCAAAACGTCCAATTCCTCCACTTTTAGTGGCATCGATGAACTGTTGGTAGATATCGAATTGAGAAGAGAAAAATATCGAAGGAGAGTTTGAACACACCTCGTCCTTTTGGAGCATCATGAAGTAGAAATGCTCGATTCCTTCTTCTGCATACTCACGCATCCGCTTCTTGAAAGAGGCAGGGCTAAGAACATCTCCAACATACTCATATATGAATGTGTCCCTATGAAAGAGTTAATCTCAGATATCCGTAGACTTCAAGGGCAAACTATGCTCACTTCAACAGGAAACTCTCAGCACGCAGCCCAAACCCTTTCAACTCCGTCTTAACGATATCGATGTTAGCGTATTCGCGCTTCTGGAACCTAGAGAGACAATGGATGGGGATTTGTGGTTTTTGCGTACGTAATACTGTACTAACCGTTGATTTCGACAGTGGGAGCGACAACGACAATCGTCTGGTAGGCACTCTACCTGTGTCAGTCGGTTAATACAGTCTGAGTCATGCCCACAGGCAGATTCTGGGTGGTCCGTTGCTAAATAATCCCAGAAAGTAAGAAATCGGAATATCTTGAGAGCCAACGAGGCAGAGACAACTAGGGTTCAGAAACACCCACCTGGATCGAAGATACAATCGCATGTCATACTCTCCAGTGCTTCCCTTG
Organism: Arthromyces matolae; assembly: GCA_018855395.1. NCBI lineage: Eukaryota > Fungi > Basidiomycota > Agaricomycetes > Agaricales > Lyophyllaceae > Arthromyces > Arthromyces matolae. The sequence goes on along the minus strand of JABAJW010008991.1, from coordinate 4,281 downwards.
AACGACCCAACGATTTGTACTGGTAGTTGTTGCTATCAATCTCAATAAATGTAGCTATTGCCTCCTCCCGTGCAATCGGCAGGTCACCAATAAGCTGCACAACTGGAGCTGACTTCTTCGACGTTGCGGGTGGTACACCGAAAGGAGGAGGTGTTGACGACATGGAAGCTGTTCCATTCGTGGTTGACGGCGGGGGTGTAGGTGAAGGTGACAATTTGAACTTCTGTGGTGTAGAATCATCGTTTAGGGTCGGGGATTGTGACGGCGAGAGCTCATCTTCAGCCTTGACTATCATATCAAGCTCCTTGGGGCGAGACAAAGGAGAAAAAGGTTCCTGCATAGTTTCGTCTCCTTTGACTTGGTTGACGCTGCCTGATGATGGTGGAGGCAGGAAGAATTTGGCAGAACCGTGTGCCTCCTCAGTTGGGCCGAGTGATGGGCTCTCCCGGCCTTCGCTCTTGACATTCTGGTCGAATGCCATATGTGATAGAGGAGAAAAATACACAGGCAATGGCTAAGATGAAGCCACCAGCAGTTTTCACGGGTTTAAATGCGTTGGGCGCTGTTGTTGGCGTCAATGGCCAAAAAAATTCAGATTATGGCCAGCGCAGGGTAACCAGATAATTTGAAGATCTGTAATAAGTCAGAAAGAGAAAAAAAACAAAAGCTATGAGCAGCAGTTAGGCGCGTTCAGAGCCGATGAAGATGGTCCTCGGAAGGGAAGACACAAACACGGATGATTTCAGAATTTTCAGCTCAGACTCCCACCGCCACCACTGCTTGTTCTCCTCATCACATTTTAACCAACGCAATGTCGACGGCAAAATCGTCGTCAAAGAAGAGAAAGCGCGAATCAATATCATCGGAAGGTGTAGTAGTGAAATTGGCTGCAGCTCCAACATCTGGTGTTGGCCCTCTTCTTGGTACGGGTTTATACTCGTTTATCACCCAAAAATCAACCTTGCTCCTCAGTTAGCTACCCTGCCGTCCAAGCACCTCTCTCAACCCCCTTCAAATGTTACAAAAAGTCCAAAAACGAATCCCAACCGCCTGGAACTGCAGACGAGCGAGACCTCTTGGTTGTTGGAGAGACGGATGACGTTGAATTTGTATCTAATGAAGCAGAAAGTCAAAATGTTGCCGATTCAGGGTGCAAGTAAGCTTGTATCGTCTTGTCTTCCGTCATCTGGGAAATTTACCTGTTTTGAAGGTATCTTATAGCCGTGCACAACAAACGCAGTTCTACCCTCAGTATCCTTCCAACGCCAAAATCGCCTTATGTCTTGACGAGAACCGTGAAAGCTTTGAAAAGTCTATCTGTGTCGGCACCTTCACAACACGATTATAGACAAGCTCGAAATCTCCTGGGTGAAACGTTTGGTACCAAAAAAGCAAAAGCCAGCATTCGTGCACAGGAGCGCAATCGCGTCGATGTTCGTGCAATGGAGGGAGTAATGAATCATCTCCAAGAAGGCATTGACAAAGGAGCAGTTAATCTCTTGACTACTGGTACGAATATCATGATGCAGTATAGTACTTGTCTGACGCTGTTTCCTTAGAGGAGGCCAAGGAGGAAGCGGACAAAAACAGACTCGTACCTCCATTCGACCTTTCAGCAGTTGATCCCGACGACAGTTATCCCCTGCATAACATCATCCCTGAAGTCGAGTGGAAGGCAATCCATGTTAGCCAGTTTGATCAAGCCACAGGTGTAGAGGACAGAAAGGCTCTTCTACCGTTTAAGTGGTCACGATGGATTAATGGGCATCTTGAAGCAATATATGCCGATAACGAATCAAAAAAGAAAAGAAAGAGAAACATGTATGTTTATCTAGCTTTTGCGCGAATCTTTCCAAAGCTAAACTTATGAAATACAGAAAAATCCTCTTCTCTATCTCCGCAATGCTAGCCTTTCGTCAAGAGCTTGAGCGCAATAGGAGAGGTGCCAGTAAAGACCTTTTAACTGAAAAATTGCCTGGAATACCTAGTGTTGTCTTGGATGGTTTGGTGGCTAGATTTACAGAATCTACTCGTGGTTCCCTAAAGTGCCCGTTTTTAGAACGATTTTCTTTCACTAGATCTGACTTTTTCTCTTTCAGTGTATTATCGACACCCACAACCCAGACGAAGCTGTTGACATACATGTTCGCACTATGCTTAAAGTTGGATCACTTTGCTTCCGATACCTCTCAAATTGCCCATGATTTGCACATGGCTATCAGCGAGTAGGCGAACTCGTTTTATGCTATCCTTTTTTTTATTGAGTTCGCTTTTCAGGATCAACACTTTATTCAAGTCGCTTGGTTTGTCATTCCATCAAAACCAGACAGAATTCCCCTTACCTAACTTTTCATAGGGTGTAAAATCAGTGTTCTGAATGATCAAGAGCGAGCGCAGCTGGGTATCGCAGATAAGGATGCTACTGTCAAACGCGCGATACTGAGGGCTCCTATCGCTTTCCCCAAACCGAGACTGAGGCGAAAATAGCGGAAGGCATGTTGTTTTTGGCACAAGAAGTATTATATCTACGCTACATTGCTGGCTCTGAAAAGTAGAATACAGATAACGGTATTACCCTAAAAGATATAGTATAGACCACAGTAGCGGGTAGTAAGAGAATCTGGAGTAGAGAACGAAGTCATCGTCTTCCGACCCCGGGCATCCATCGAATCCGTCAATGAAAGGATGGTGACGTTTTGGAACGCAGTTCGTAGATGACGTCGTGCATATTATGTTTCTTCTTCCTCAAGCATCGAGAGGCGCATAAAATCGATTAACCTTGTGGAGAAGGTCTGATTTGATTTTAGTTTCAAAATTCCAAGTCTAAAGTCGGGAACATGAGTACTCACAAATTATACAGGCCGACAGAGGCCTCGTCATCCACGGGTAGTAATGATCAAGACGCCCAAAGAGTTCAAGGCGAATGACGGATGGGCAAGTGGAGGGTGCTTGGCAATAAGCAAGGCATTTCGAACACCAAATCCGGTGATAGGCGTCGTGCAGTCGTTGAGGATGGTCGGGAGCTGGATAACTGGGGCAACCACAAGGAATTGCAAAATGATCATCTTGATCATGAACGCATTTGCAGAGAGCTTTAGCAGTAGACATCGTTGCGTGTGTGGGAAGGAACTGAGTTAGAAAGGGAATCTCGAGGCCTCTTTTATAGCTTCATATAGTACGTCGGTCGATTATGCCTAGTCCATCACATGGACGGACATGAATTTGTAGTGTTTTGAAACTTTGTAATCGATGACGACCTAGATGACACTGAGAAATCCCAAAGTGCGGAATGTGGAACGCAGCGTGTCCAGCTCGTTGATTATCTGGGATAGGAGCTCTCGGAAGTGCAGTTAGACCACCCTCGTGAACAGCGGGGATTACGAGTATCACTGGCAGGTCCCCGTCGTGCCGGGCATTGAAAAGTCTACCGCTTTGAGCTTCTAAGTATCATTGAAAGACGGAAAGCTACACGCGCTGGAGTACATTGTGGACCAGAAGCAAGGCGCGTCTGAGACGTGACCATTTACAAGTTGCCGCTTTGATTCATACGTCCAATTTTCTAAGTCCGCGACAACGGCGAACCTTTCAATCTTGCTTCATGCTTCATCGATAGAGCCTCGCATATCGGGTCCTTCCGTACCACTTCATCCAACATCCAGAATTTCTTGTGCTCGCCGTACGACAGGACTTCGGATGATCGAGCCGCTTTTCCCAGCCAGGACCAGCCTAGAATACGACTTGACATGAGGACACGGTCAGGACTCTTTATCAAAGTTTACTTCCGTGCCTTCAAGATATTTGCGAAGATTCTATTTTCTGAGCTCAATAGTGGCTGCATATGAGTCCGAGTCGCGCCGCTCTCTCGAAATTTTTAATTCCGAAATGTTTGGATCCTGGCCCCCGCACAGTAATACTTTTTTCCATGATGATATGACGAGACTATGCCATGAGCTTTTCATTTTACAGTTACCTCACTCAGGTTTCATCAAGAATCCACTTTTGTATCTCTATCATTTACAGACCCAACGCTACCTTTCTGCGGCCATCACAATTATCGTTAGACATAGCCTTACGGATGGTACCGATGGTTCTCACCAGTAGTGACCAGTTTTTGACGTCAATGGCTGGCCTGTAGTACCGCCAACCACATCGGACCCGTGTGTTCGTCTTGGTAGGCTGGATCATGATGGAAATCGCCAAGCGTAGTTCAATGTCGGTGATTTCGGCGTTCGACTTAAATCAGTGTGGCGAGATCCTGTCTAGGTGTGGCACGTCAGTTAA
>JABAJW010008990.1:0-41083 GCA_018855395.1 Arthromyces matolae | reverse complement strand
CGTCAGTGTCTGTGCAGCTCCAGAAAAGTAGAAAGCATACATTATTGTCGCCGTCTTCAAGGGACCATCATCTGGCACTCCGACTTTCTTCACCTTCATTTCAGTGCACATCTTCTCAACCGCCATCCCTTTCTCATGCCACAAGTTGTGCGCACGCCGCCACTGGAATCGCATCTCTGCCCCAAGCCCCTGTCCTTCTAACTTGTCTTTTAGCGTGTACCAGGTGACATCTGCGCCAGTAGCTGCGGGAGCGCCTGCTGATAGAGAGCTCAGGCGTTTGTATATCTCCATAGTGCAGTGAACATCGTTAGCTGCATCTGGTTGAGTAGCTCATGAGGACTGGTCAGAGATCCAGAAAGGTTGGCATACATACAATCTTTTTGTTGTTCGCTGAGTACTGTAACTTCCCAGTTACTACTTCGTTCATCACCTTTAAGCAATGTTTTGCCACAGTATGAGGCGGCAAGCTGCGTACAGTCGATGGTAAGCCTGTTACCAGATGAAGGAGAAAAAAGGCACCTTAGCAAGACTGATGATCTTGCGCTTAATATTGTGTTCTGGGTCCCAAGCGGCAGCTACAGCGCCCAGCTCTACAAGATTCTTAGCCAGAATCCCGTAATCACGGAAGAGTTTCTTTCCGTCATCTGAAAGCACGTTTGACAGTCAGCGTATATCCAGAGAAATATAGGACTCACTCAAGATGTTGGCGCCTAGCTTGGGAATATTCGGATTCTCTATGAGAGCCTATCCGGATGTCATTCAATAATTAATGATGGGCCTGATTTTGGGACAATACACACCTGCAGCGCCTGAGGAAACCCTTGGCAGGTATGGTAGAATGTAAGAACTTCCGGGATATAGTATAGCCTAGAGACACGCACGGGACATCCTAGAAAGATGCGCAATGACCACTAACCCCGCTGAATCAGCGACCTGAACGACAGCTGTACGTCGCTCCTTGTAAGTCCGTGAGATAGTGAAGCACCACTCCATGTCCAAAGCCACAGGACCGGACTTCAGGCTTCCAATGAGATCATCCACCTCGTCTACATTTTGCGTATACACCACAAAGGGCTTTGGATTTGAATAGTCCTTGTATGAATAGACTGGAAGATCTGTTTGCGGTTCTGATTCTATAGATGCAGTTGAGATAGTCGAAGTGGATTTAGCCAGCTTGGGAGCAGCCTTCCTTGGGCGCGTCGTCTTCTTCGTGCTTTCAACATGAGGGGCAGTGGATGTGTCGGAGGTGGTGCCTAGAGTGCTGAGGGGTTTCTTTGCACGAGATGTGGAAACCGATGCCTCTTGCATGGCGTTCCTAAGATACAATGGGTGTAACCTGGGGGTCGCGGTCAAGAATTAAGACGTTAAACCAAAACTGTTTCCTTGCGTACTGTTTCAATACTGTGCTGTTCTCATGGTCATTGACTTTGACAGATCTGTCCTCCTTGAATGCAGCCCGAGCCTTTCCTTTGATGCCCGAACTCTTAGGGACAGGAAATGGGCCAAAGACTTCAAAATCGCTCTCCAACTCTTCCGCTTCTACTGTAGAAGCTTGCTTTGAGAGCTGGGATGAACTGATAGTGTGACTTCTCCTTGGGCTTCCTGGCGGTCGTGGGCGAACTAGGGACGAGCGGATATACTTTGAGACTACGTTTACGGGCTCCTGCAATGCTTGAGTCATAGCCCAGTGGATATAGCAGAGGAGAACGACGCGTGTACGTTCCAGGACGACGCTGGTATTAATAGTAGTTCAAGCTGACTTCAAGTTGAGTTTTGTTGGACCGTAGGAGGCGTGATTGTCACGTGCGTCATGTTGGACGCCGTCGCGTTTGTCCCGCAGCACTTATCAGCGACCATTGAGCAATAAATACTTGAAGTACGTTTAATTTTACGTGCCTTTTCATGGTCGCTTGTTCCTAACAGCATAACAAAAGGGTCCATGATATCACACCAAGCACTCTACTCGCTAGCCAACACCCTCGGAATCCTGGCCATGATTACCGTGGTTGGATATCACTTTATCGCTGTGAACGAAAGACACATTACAGGGAGTGAAGTGAGCGAGACAAAGAGACACTGATAGCATGTAAGTTCTATTCTCCACATACTTGCAGTTTACCTGAGATTAGAATTTGTAGACACCATCTTGGCATGGAGATAATCTGTGACAAGTAACCTCATTGAACAGAAATCATTAGTCACTTTTCTCGTCTCAGATGATAGTCTAGCCGCATATATAGAGATGTCACGCAAGTCAACGTGAATAAAAGCCTTGTACTGATGTGTCGTGTTGTCTTTTTGGAAATCGCGAAATGAGACGCGATCACGAACTTCTTTCTGGCAAACTCAAACCAGTGATGAGACAGGGATACAATCTGTAGCCTTGCTAGGTGGAACTTGAAGCTGATTGGCGAATTTCAATTCAAAACTGATGCACACAGGCGCGTCGTGCATATAAATCCCCATAGGACTCGATACCGGGTCGCATGCCGCGTAAAAGTGGTTCTCATGACTGCTCAATCCTGGCGCAAGTAGTATATGTGCGTAGGCCCACCTCGATGGGCGACAATGTGAAATATCTCGATCTCTCCGAGTCGATATCGATATTAATATTTCAAGGGGTCTGTAGAAAACCAGGATTATCGCAAGTTATAGCATGCACGCTTGCATATGTATTTCTGAGCCCTTTCTCCTGAGGCTTTAGAAGATGAAGATGGGGATTGAAAATATGTACGACGCGGGAAAGTCCTGTAGTATGAGATCCAAACTCTTGCAGGAGTCGGTTATGTTGTGACCAGTTTTGAAGAGCTAGGGAAGAGTTTATAAGTCAGGAGCCGAGTCCGCCGCCACCGCGAGTCGGGCAAGTTGTACACTCCTCGCGTAGCTACGAAGGAGTTATCAACTGGCTATAGGGCGTGCGCCATTGATCCGTAATCAAGTTTGAGGCTGTGAGTAGGCCTTAGATTGGAGTATGTATCAACATCCAATCCAGAAGATGTCGCCTATCTCGAGTACTTGATCTATCGAAGACCAAACTTACTAAACCCTAGTTAGGTTTTATCAGCAGGTGCTGGACAGGTGGCCCACAAAGTCAAATAAGGATATGAAAAAGCAGGTCATTCCACCAGATGAATGCTCCTCTAGGCACTGACACGTCGGTCCAGTTTTCCCGTAAAAACGAAACTCGTATGCGATCAAAAGTTAAGCTTGAAACGACCTCCTCCGAGAAAAACAATTGTGACAAGAAGAACTGCTGACAAATCAATGGCCCTGGACAACAAGAACAAACAATTAAGTATGTACCTTGGAAGGTTGAATTCATTGACCGCGCTGAGCCTGGCAAGTCAAGTCCGCAGACGACCGTTCGTAACGGTGTCCAATACAGCGCCACCAACGTCCAAGACGACGACGACGACGACGACCCTGGCACAATTTGACGTCAATTCTGCCTGATTGCACAGATACTTGGACAGACCGACACTTTGACAGACTGATGTAAATCTACTAATGGCAGCAACGAACATGAACACGCAAAGCATTGCATACCCTTCTTCTTCTTCGTCGGCGACGACATTGCCGCCATCCAATTCTATCTCCAACAAAGCATCACGTTTCTCCACGACGCTCAAGTCATTCAAGTTCACCTCCCACAAGGACAAGGCACCACCACCACCACCACCAAAAGACGCGAGCTACTACACCCTGGGACTTGGTTTCAATTCTAATCGTTCCTTTTCATCACTCGCACTTCTTTCTGAATCGCCATCTCCGTCCTCATTAACACTGTCGCCCATGGCGATGAATAGGTCGGCAACATCCCTTGTATCTGATGTACCGTCGACTTCCCACTCGGCGAGATCGGGAACAGGGTCTCCAGAGAACCCGCCGCCACCGCAGCAGCAGCAGAAAAAGAGGAGGGCGTTGTTTGGAAGGTTTTCGAAGAAGAGTCCGAAGAATGGGGAGAGTGGGGACGAGGTGGTCAGTCCACCTGATGATGGGATTTCGATGCCTTGGAATTTTCAGGTATGCCTTGCCAATTTCTCATATCTTCTTAAACTCACATCCTATCCTACATAGCATAATATTCACGTAGACGAAGGGTTTGTTTTGGGTCTCTCGTTGAGTTCTATATTTCCTCACCCAAGATTTCAGATATATGGGGCTTCCTCCTTCATGGTCACTCTCCCTCGCAAAAGCCGGATTCAGTGAAGAAGAGATTGCTGAGATTCAATCCAGACGAAGCGCAGGTTCCCGTTCACCAGGTTCAACGTATCTCTACACTGCTCGGCCTGCATCGCCTGCGTACACACCCGCTGCAACTGTGTCTAATACACCTATACTTACTAATCCATTACCACGGAGTACTTCCCTTGCTCGTGGCCAACATGGACAAGGGCAGAGCCAGATGCCCTCTCCCCCACCAATGCATCCACCAATACCCAGTGTAGGCTCACCGATACCCATGCCACCGACCCCAATAATGTCTCCATATCCACATCAACTACAGTCACATCATCACCACCCATCTATTGCCTCACTAGCAAGCTCAGCGCGCTCGCATGCAACGAGTACGAGCGTGAGCAGCTTTATTCAGGAAGCACCGACACAAAAACCGTCCACACCGCCAAGGACGAGGCCCTTCCTTGTCAATAACGACTTGAAGACATCCTCGCCTCCGTCGTATAACTCTCCTGGCCGCGGTATCAATGTCAAGGTCACTATCAGTGGAAGTGGGCAAGGTGAAAACACAATAGAGAAAAAGCCTATTCCACGAAAACAACCTCCATCACCACCTATGCCGCCCCTCGATCAACCATCCTCATTCTCGCAGACGACGCCTCAGCCCCAACGCTACCGACACACGCGTACCATAAGTAGCACATCCACCATTCCCCCTCCTCAACCGCCTCCTTCCTCGCCACCACCACCGCCACCACCGATAATATCGCAGCAGAGGACACCAGCTTCACCGAGCCCAAGGCCCACACCCCCTTCTTCTGCTGGTCCACCTGCGACGAGGTCGGCGGGGTTGACTCCCCCACCTACATCAGCGATAAGCACAACCTCTTCAAGCTCCTCGAACCCGCTCTCACCTGTGTCGCCATCCCAGTTTCCTGTGCCGCCTTCATATTCACATGGCTTTCCCAACCAGCTACCGACCCCCCCACTTTCAAAACCCTCATCGCACACACCTGATTCCGGGCCTTCCACCCCCCCGAATTCCTCCCAGTTTACGAATTCCAACATCGTTCCTAATATTCCCTCCCCCGAGTCGAACTTTAACCATTCTTCCTCACCTTCTCAATTTACACCTTCAATAACATCGACACCTACAACCAAGCGTCTAACAGCCCTCCCACCTCGTTTATCCCTACATAAATCAAAAGATTCCACAGACCTCGCGTCCTGGGGCGAGGCGTTATTGAGCGGGATGTCAATGGTCAGTGAAGGGTTGAGCACTGGGAGTTGGGATGGTCCGGAAGAAGGGAAGGGGACTTTCGCCAGAAAGCAGGAGGCGGCGATGGGAGGAGGTGGAGAGAAAGTGATGGTTACGAACAGTGTGTACTACGAAAAAGCGGAGGAGAGTTTGAGGATGTCCACTCAGGGTCATGGAAAACCCACTCAGACTCAGGTAACTGAGAGGCAGAGTCAGAGTGCGAAAAAGAAGGTGGTCGGGTTATTAAACGTCGGTTTCCGTGTTGGGGAAGGGAACGAGAATGGAGAAGGAGAGGAAGAAGGACCAAGCTCATCCTTCGTCGAGCCTGCACGAACGGCGAGATATGATCCCAATGCGACAAGTTGGGATGAGGATGATTATGTTGGGTCAGGAGAGGAGGCGGGCGAGCGATGGGCGAGGGACGTCAATAGGAATACGATCACTCCTGCGAGTATCCATCCACATACCCAGCCTCAATTTCAGTCTCAACACATCGGCCACTTACAACAAAGACAGCCTTCACCCTCACCTCCACACCTTCAAGCGCCAGCCAACCCAACTCCAGACGAAATCGAGATCGAGCTCGGCGAGGAAGAGGAGATACCCATCTTTACATCTTCTGCTTCCACTACCTCTGTCATGTCCGATCTCCCCTCACCACTATGGGACGATATTGAGGGGATGCTGAGTTCAGAGAAACAAGGGATGGGTGGAGGAGAGGCAGTAGGCGAGACAATATCCCCCACTGTCGGTCTGGGTGTCCCAGGGCCAGCTACGCAAAGGAGAGAATCGACTCGGAGTAGTACGAGCACCGTTATGCTTGGTCGACTTGGACAGAAAGTAGAGGGGATGAGCGGGGAGAAGGCCGATATCAATGCTGTTAGGAATGTGGGGAACTATATTATCGGGCAAAGTCCAGTTGTCGAGAGAAGGGACGAGGGTGAGGAGACGCACATCCAACATGGAGATACTACCTTTGTAGCGGTGCCGGCGGCGACCAAACGCGCTGCCCCTCCTTCACCCCTGAGCAGCAATTTTGGCTCGGAAGAGTCTAGCTCGGGTGGATCTGGTGGCTCAAGAGGAACGGGAAGTAACCCGGCGTTGACGCCTTCTACCGAAGAATTTGACGATGTGGAGAAAGGATTAGACTCCTCGTTGATGTATTATCTTGATGGTGCAATGACGCCTGATCCGTCGAGGGGGGAGTTTGAGGTGAACAAGGAAAGGTATAATCCTTATTCAGGCTATGAGGAGGAAGATGTGGAGGAACAAGGGTTGGTGGAAGAGGAGGAGGAGGAGGAAGACGACGACGGAGACGAAGCGGAGGCAGGTGTGCAGTTTATACACATCCAACCTTCACCTCCACACCTCCACGACGCACATCCTGCCTCCCGCCCACGGATACTAATATCTCCAACCACCGCCAGCCCTCATTCACGCACTTCCCCTAACTCCCCACACCTTCATCCACCGAGCCCAGTCCCTCCTTCGGCCACATCGGCCACGTCTGCCAACTCCCTCACCACCGACCTCACTCCCAATTCTGCGTCTATCACCTCCCCCTTCCAGCGCTATCCAGGCTGGCTATCTTCCATCGTCGCACCCCTATCCGAGTTTATAGACGAGTCTATCGATCCAAGGCAATTTTATCTCGATCTACATGAAATCGCTGAAGGCGAGTCTGGGTCTGTATACGCTGCTCGTCTTGTGGATTCAGATGTGATTAAGAAATTGAGACTGCCGGCGGAGGTCAGGAGGAGAGACTGGGAGGAATATGAGAAAGGAGGGACGACAGTGGTGGCTATCAAGAGCGTGGCGATTATGCCGACTGGGAGTCCGAAGCTTGTGGATTTGGAGAAGGAGTTGAGGCTGATGAGGGTGTTGGGTGGGAGTGCAGTGAGAGGTGTCTTGGCGAATGTGAAAGATGGAAACGACAGTCAGGGTCAGGGTCAGGAGGAGGAAGCAGGTATTTGGAAGGAGAATATCGTGGGCATGGCTGCGGTGTATGTTGACCTTGTGGAAGACGCGTTGTGGATCAGGATGGAGCTAATGGAACGGAGTTTGGCGGATATTATTGGGCTTGTACCCAGTGGATTGATTTTGGGTGATAGGTCTATTGCGAGGTTTGCTAATGACGTTCGTTTTCTCTTTTTTCGGTTTTCTTCCCTTTTTCACTGATCCATCTGTAAAACCATAGATTTTACAAGCGCTAGATTTCTTACAACGCCATCGGATCGCACATCGGGATGTGAGGTCTGATAATTTGTTGATCAACAAAGACGGGGTGTTAAAGCTTAGTAAGTCTTTATCTGCCTACGTCTTACTGGTGTTATTGACATTGTATAATAGCCGACTTCTCTAATGCCGTCCAAGTAACAAAAGAGTCCTCCATGTGTTCTGACGTTGTTGGCGTTGCATACTGGCAGGTAAGCATGTGAAACCAGCCTTCTCAACTAGATCTGACTACTTTAACCCCTTCCCTATAGGCCCCTGAAGTTCGATCGTATGTCCCTCGACTCTTTCAGTACTTACTTTCTCCCTAACGAACTCCTCCACAGCCTTCCTTATGACGCGCTGAAAGTCGACGTCTGGTCACTTGGCGCCACTGTTTGGGAAATGGCCGAAGCGGAACCTCCCTTCGCAGAGACCCAGCAGTTCGGAGACCGTTGGCCTCCATTGAGCCGACCTCATCTATTCTCGACAGCGTATCACGAGTTTCTGAGATTGTGCTCGGAGCCACCAGCGGTGAGACCGAGCCCCGCAGAGTTGATCAAGGTAGCGGACATATTTACGCAGCTTGAATTATTGATATTGATTGACACGTACAGACGCCTTTCGTTAGGAACGCCTGTGGCCGAGGTGTTATTGTGCAGCTGATCTCTCAGTGTGTGGCTATTGAACAAGTCCTCCTTGAGGGAGATGCGACGCGTGGCTCTATCCAGGAATGAAAAGAATATACATATACAGAACCCTTTTGATTTATTTTATCATCTGCATACCCAACAATGGCCCCAATTTTATCTCATCCCATCATGATCACATTCCATCTTGCTTTGTCTCGTCTCATGCCCACAACCTTAATTTTAATATCTTTTTCCAGGTCATGTTCGAGTTATAGTATACAGCGTCTTGAAATAGCATCAATCTTATATATCTTCATCATTTGACTTCATTCACATTTCGCCTCGTCTGGTTTTAGTCTTTGTACTCTTTATATAACTACTTACAGCCCACTTAGGTTCCCTGCTACGCTTTCCACTGCATCTTTCAATTTGAACGTCTCGCTAACGACCATATCATTCTCGTCTTCGCTACATTCCGCAATGAACGTTGTTGTTTCAGCCGCTAAACCTAATGAAAGGGGAAAATGGTCAGCATGCCCTCAAACTGGGAAAGGATGCGAAAGTGACGTACCCAGCAACTTCCCACCATGCGCCTGCCAGAGCTTTGTAGAGCAGGTGAGAGCAAGCAAACGTAACTTGACGTCGTCTGAACGTGTGTGCATGAGTATCTCGAGGTTGATGGATTTGAGAATCGCGTCATCAGAAACGTTCTCTACAAGTGCGACAAGGCAGTCTTGCAGTGACGATTTAGCTTCGATATCGGCAAAACTAGTGCAGACGGGGATCTGTTGAATGAGTGGAGTCGAAATTTGACGAAGGCGGTCGTCTCGCCAGAAAGCTACATGTGCCATGGAAAACTGATAAGTGGTTGCGCGTATGAAGAACAGCAAGAGAAACGCACCTCCGTCATCACATAACAGGCTCTTCTTCAGGACTTCTATCACACTCGCCCATAATAGTTGATTGTTGGATGTACCCGTCGAGAATGATTTGAGGGTGTCGATGAAAGCCGTTAGTAAGAAGGACATATACGGGTTCATCAAGCCCTTGATAAAGGTTAGACTGGAATAGAAGGTAAGGCTATCGATAAGAAACATGCCTTGAAGAAATCGAGAAGAGAGATGTAAATGTGGCAGAATGTGACTTTCTTGGAGGTATCATCTTGAAATGACATTAGGGATGATATTGTAAAGTACGAAGTATGCACACACCTGTGTTGCTAGCGAAAGCCCAGTCGTACAGACGGCGGAAAAGGGGTCTGAACGCGGCCTCGTTCAATTTCACGACGAGTTCTTGGAACGCTAGGATAGCCGCAGTTTCTGACTAATGTAACCATAAAACGCCACTCCATAATGAAAGCAACGAGAGATGACTTACATCTCCCTGCGGACTAAGGTCATAGGCTTCAAGGAAGAGTTTAAACAGGGCACGAAGATGTTCCAATATTGCAGTCCGAACTCCACTACGTAGTGACCTTGCAAGGACGTCAAAGTAGGGAATGAACATTTCCTGAAAACCCCGATCAAATGAGTATGAAGCAGGGTAGAAACACAGAGAGGGAATTGCTTCACCATCCGAAGAGAAGCCGGGAAAGAACCCCAGAGGTCAATCAAAGCTGGAAGAAGAACATTCGATGGTGCACGCTTTGCTAAGACTTTCACGAAGCCCAGCATTGCGGGGTTTGTGATGCGGGGTTTGGAAGTGTCGTGTCCTATGTACAGGGTGATAACTTGTGTGACTTCACCAGTTCCCCAGAACGTGGGAATGGAATTGAGAAGACCATGTAGAACAGAATAAGCATCATCTGGGACAGCTGAATATTATGGATTAGCAGGTTATGGTTCAGCGTGCGTGATTTGAACGTACCGGAACCGCCTTCCCGTATAATGGCGACAATTTCTGTGACAATTTGTCGAAAATAAGGAATTATGCGTGGGCCGAGTTTTGATCTGGGCAATCATGTCAGATAAAGATCAAATGAAGTTGATGGTATATGATGCATACGGAAGAGGTGACAGAGCGGATAATGCAGCAGCGGTAACATTGCGTTTTTGGATCGAGGCCAAGATCAAGGGGACGGTCTCTGTGAGACTTGACTCTTCTCCATCGCGCATCGACAATCCAATAGACCTCAAGGCCTTGCATGCTGCCTGGCTCAGGGTTTGATTTACTTGAGACGACAGAAGTCCGCGGACAACGCTAATTATCCTGTAAATCACAGGGACGACGGTTTGACGCGTTTTTTCCGTGATTGTGGGCAACCGTTCACTGAACAATTCTAAAGCACCAGATTGAATCTAACCGGGGAGGATAATTACTAAGTTATTCAGGGGAGATATACAACGAAGACTTACCAGTTGGTCACCAGACTGGGTCATTGCCAATACTCCGTTTATGAAATCTGAAGCATCCATGATGCTAAGGGCTCTGCTCAAACACGTGCGAGCAGCTTGGCATATCTCGTCAACTTTGTTCTCAGAGTTGGATTCATCGTACAAAGTTGCCAGGGAAATGAGCGATGATATCAGATGACCGAACTCTTCTTTGGAGACAGCAGCCCCAGAAGTAGAACGTTTCAAAGCATTTCCTGCGAAGACGATGAGAGAGAGTGATTTGCGTCGCAAAAGCGTAGATAACGGAATATTGGAGGCTTCCTCCCTAGGTAATTTTTGTCAGAGATGGCACAAGTCAGGCGCCTAGGAAAGGACATACGGAGAGACCTGTAAGAAGGTTGGCTGCGTGACATTTGGCTTCAGAATTTGATCTGCGAGGCGTTTGCTCTCATTCAAGAGGATCGTAAGAGTCTTCGACACAATGAGTCATTTACACAAGAAAAATATGACTGGAACGTACTCGAATTTGCAATGGCGCGGAAGTATGATGGAATACCGACGTGGGCAGAGAGAGGGAAGTCTGGATATCTTCTGGATCTCGCTTCGAAACCCGTGTTGAAACTTTCTCTACCAGTAGCATACACAGCGGTGCAAGGAAATCTTCTGGGCCGAGGACGTCGACGAGGTGAGCAAAGAAACTGTGTGCGAATTTATCAATAGGTTCAGATGAGACGAAAGTTGTTCAACATACTTGGATCGGCGATGACGCGGGATATGATTGGCGGCATCTGTAAAGACCTTGAGGAAGTCTTTTGAACCGATATACAGATCTAATTGCTGGCTGTGAGAGCGCTTTAGCGAGGCAACCATGACTGGAACAATGCTGTCAACAGTCTATAGAAAATAGCGGAAATTGTGGTGAGATGCGCTATGCTGGAAAGATGTGATCTTACCTGTTGCACGACCTTGAAGCTGTACGTATCATCTCTGTGGAAAACGTTCGATCCCATGAACGTAAAGACTGGCATAACATTGTGAAGCACAGAGTCAGGCGCAAGGCGAGCCAAATTTGCCATAAGGAGTAATGCTTGATGGAAAGTCTGTGGATTATCGGAGACTGTTACAACAAATTAGACTCGATTCTGTGTCCATAAACGAACAACTGTACCGCGTATCAGCTCCACGAGTATTTCCAGCTGAATAACACTGGGAGAAAGATTTGGAATCTCCTGAGAGCAAAGTGAGAATGGATAGACGATGGACTCTGGAATCACATACGGTGACTTTGGCAGCAGCATTTTCTACAGCAGACATCAAAAGCTGCTCTACGTAATTCACGTCCGTTCGAGGAGTCGAAACCGACTGCAACACACGGTTCAGCATGAATAAGAGTTTGGAGATGAGATCGAGGGATCCAGGGAGTGATCTGGCCGCCAAGACCTCGACGAAGAGACTGAGGCGCGGTAATACGTCCTCGGAAGCACTGTAAAAGCTTTGTAAGTCGATTTACTAGACAGAACACAGACAATGGCATACTATGTAGTCTTTGCACGCTTTATGGCAGGCTGGCTATTCGTATCTGAAGTGGGCTGGAGGGATCCAAGAATGTGTATAATTAATGAAACATCCTCCACCAAAGCCACCAACAATTGTTTGCTAGCAACGTACTAATGGGCATCGTTAATCAAGCACTCGCACAATGGTGACCTCTTACCGAATCGGCATTTTGAGTTCCAAGGTCCAAAAGCAGGTTGCATACGGATATTTTGCGCTCCATAGTCAAGGCAGAGAACAATCCATCCTGGAGAGCTTGAGCGATGACTGATTGGGAAGACAGCGGGGCCCCTTTTGTTCCAGATTTTAGCAGTAGAACGACCGAACGACCCCATATGATTGTGACGCACCTGGCGAGAAGTGATAACGCATGACAGAAACATATACATCCCACAACGCGCTGCTCTCCTCGTTGAAGTCTCTTGCCACTGATGCGTCGAAGCATGACATGACGAGGTCAATCAAATCATTTAATGGAGCAACTGTCTTCTTATGCCCCACCAAACTTCTAATGGTTGGTAGTAGAATTTCTGCTTTAGCTCCATCAGAGATGGCTTTGATGCTTCTGAGGAGTGATACTTGTGCAGTGGGCAAAGGTAGGGCATTAATATGCGAAACGAGGAAGCACACCACACGTCGTTTATATCTTGCATCCAGGGTCAGCAAGTAGCCAAGACAAATGAGCGCTTTCCACTCACTCTATAGTCTTTTTTTTATCACCCTTATTTTTCCCAAGATGTTCTTGGTGAAACACCTCGATATACTGCGCATCATGGATAAAGTGATCCCGGTGTTGCGTTAAAGCATTCAAATAAGCTTTCGAGTCGTCACGATCAAGGTATTGAAGTTGATCTGCGTATGCATTCATCAAAAAGAAAAGCCTTGACGTAAAGATGGGAAAAAAGCACACACCCTCACTCTCCCCGTAGATCGTGTCGAAAGCATAAACTGACGTGAACTTCCCTTGGGCCAGGTCATTCAAGGTGGACAGGCAGCTCGAGGCAATGTTGCGTTGATCCTTATTATTGCTCTGCAACGCAACAAGTAAAGATGGAAGAACTGTCTGGAAGTCGACGCCGTCATTCTCTTGTAGATGTGCCTGTAGGAAGGCATCAGCATGGTGCAAGGCCACAGTATGAAGGTTTTCTATTGTTCCGCCAGTTTTAGACGGCATCGTCCATATTCCCGCCAAAAAAGCCAGGGCGTCGCTTTGTAGACTGACAAAAAGTGAGCGGAGGACGCCAGTGGTGAAGACTGGAGTGGAGCTGGACGCATTTGCCAAGATATAAATCTTGCGTATCAGCTCCACGTAGCGGGGGCCCTGCTTGTGTGGAGGTACCTATATCCCTGAATAAGCTTGTGAATGAAATTGGGAAGACAAAACATGACTCACATCTGAGCTGTTACTCAGCCAATTGAGAACAATATTTGTCGGGCGAGGTATAGAAGACAGCATTGCTACAGTCGCCAACTGCAATCGCTGAAGCGTGCTCCTGCTGTTCGGTTTTGCGACGACGGATTTAGCAAAAGCAGTCTCATTCTCAGAGCCTTCAGAGTCTCCTAGAAGATCTTCAGAACCTTCAAGTGCGGCGACGTCGATGACGTCCAATACACGGTGCGCTGCCTCAACTCGATGTTCTCCGGAAAGCTCAGCGATAAGGGCTCGAGCGATAAGGTAGCTCAACGCCCTGGTGTGCTGATTCTCGTCTTTCAACTTTGCGATCAGAGTATCCAAGTGAGCCGCGTAGTGATTCGATTTCAAAATATTGCCTGAAAGTCAGCGTTTAGTGCTGAAATCAGATAAAGATAATTTACGAGCTCACGAGCAATCCGAGAAGAAAAGGCTGTGTTAATGGCGCTCATCTTCTCTACCACGTCTGGTGTATCTTTTGCCCGCTCCTCAGTAACTAAAGTCGCGCACCCTGCTAGCCATTCGCTTTCTGCTATGGCCTTCTGGGTTGTCAACGCATTCCACGCAACTTCTGCAGTGTGTTGCCTGGGCTTTGAGAATAGAAGGAAAGGGAAAACAACTTTATGGAAGACGGTTGCCGCATAGGATGGATTCTCTGGACTAAAGTGAGTGGCCAGGAAGGTCAGATGAGCCCTCAGGAAGCTTCGCTTGGGTTTAGATCCAGGCGAAGTCAATATGGTGGATAGATAGTCAATATATGTTTCCGCGTCACCGGATAGAACAGGTAGAATGACTTTGGGCTGGCTGTAGAGAGCGTCAATGACGCTCGGGTTCGTATCTTGAACGCGGGCCACCAAAGCAGAATGGATCGATTTCTGGGAGGGATTCAGGACTAAAATCAGGGTACGCTAAGGCGAGACGTACAGTTTCGGCGGGTGATAGCCCAGAATGAGAGAGTTGAGCCAGCAATTCTGTAACAGCCACGGCCCGGACTTTAGGATCGGCGTTTGTAGAAGCCAAGACCGTGTCAATGTTGGTCGCGCCGTTGGAACCGTTGTCAATCTTGTCGACCTAGAAACAGTACATCTAAAGAATCAAGTTATGAGCGCAAAAGGTGTACATACGACAGCGAGGGAAATCCTGAGTTGATCAACATTCTCTTGTTCGAATTCCCCGTCTTGAACAACTGCATCCATTGAACCTTGGAAAGTGGCTGGATGGCGTTGTTGGATAGCTGAGAGCAGGCGACGTGCAACTGTTCCATCTCCTGCAGCAATGATAGACCGAATCAACGTGAGCGTCAATCGTCGAATGATGGCTTGGGGTATTTTGGGGGTGGCAATGAGGGATTCCAGGACTGAGACTGCATTGTCCTCATCCAGCCTGTGCCGAGTTTGAGACCACATTTAAAAGATATGCGTTCAACCTTACCGGGACACGAGCGCAGGAATAAGCGGGTTCAGGATCTTCTCCACACCGATCCAAACAGAAGCATTTCGTAGTTCTTTTTCTATATTCCTAAGTAAGGGTTAACAATAGAGTCTTTATGGAACAATACAAGGGACGAACTCGAGACGGAGGATTGAGGAGACCATGGTCTCGGAAAAGTTTTCTAGCTCTTCTTGTGCTTCACACACCGACAGTATCGCATTGATGTATTGCTGAAGGAGAACGAATTCGGCACATTTCGACATTGCGTTAAGAATGACAGTGAGAGCAGCCGGTACAATGCGGCATTTTTGGGACAGAGCAGCCAGCAAGACGTAGGAACCAAGCTGGTAGATGGCCGTGAGTTGTTAAGTGACGATATGCAGGAGAGATGGGTGCTCACAATGGCATCCCTGGTCGGAGGCTTGCTCTGCAAAGGTTCCAATAAGGCAGGTAGCAAAAACGCGATAGTTCCTTCGTCTATCGATTTACTGCGTGAAATGAAGTCGTGAAGGGATGCTGCGTTGAATGCTAGCAGGACGCGATGAGATCGCTTTTCTTTCAAGGCGGAAGGAAGTAATGAGGTCGCGAAACGTGCAACATCTGAGTTACGCAGCATTTCGGTGACAAGGGACATGCGAGGCAAATTTTGGGCGGCAGATTTGAAGGGTAGGAGGAAGCTCCAAGTAGAATTTTGTCTATGGCAGAATTAGAGAGGTACTTCAAGATTGAATAAATGAGCATACTTGATATGAAGTATACTTAGCATTTTGGTGAAATGAGGAGATTCGTGATACGGGAGGAAAAGGGATAGGACAGCTTCGACGTTAAACTCGTTAATTCTGAACCAACAAAGACATAAAATGAGCACGAATAGGACAGATATCATGAATCATACACACCGAAACCTCCTCACAAGCCATTCAAGTATTTTCCCCGTAGGTGCCTCCATCACATACGGTCCAAGAAGATCCAAGAAACTGGCAATGCCCAAATCCAATTCAGCATTCGCATCCGAAGGTAAAAGTGTCCTATCCGTAATTTTCGCATATTCAGAAAATAGCTGATCTTCAAACTTCTTCAGCGAAGGATTGAGCAAAGCTAACTGGAGCAGTCCATTGACGCCAAGAGCATGGATAGATTCGAGGTCGTGCTGGTCAGCTTCGCGACCAGTAAATAGGTAAGATTCCGCTGACTTCCGACGAGATCTGTCGACTAGTAATGCGGTATTGAGGGAGGCTTGTTGCGCAAGCTGCGCGGCGAGGCTTGACATGAGTGCCTTGCTTTTTGTGAGCAATAAATTTCGGCTAGGCGAAATTTCAGGCGTTGTTGTGCTCAAGTTGGATTTGACGCTGTCGATAAGCAGAACCAAACAATCATCTCCGCAATTGGCACCTCGTTATCGAATTCACAGCTTGTGATCGAGGAAATTTGAAATTAAGCTTTACATATCCCGTCACTCGGGAACGCTTGGCTACCGTTTAGCATGGTTGACTCGAAAGAAAGAGTAGGAATCGCTCCTGCGCCGAGAAAGGATCTGTGGACGACTCGGAGTGCAAGGCTGAAGCTCAAGTCTCAAGATTAGAATTTTAGATACATGCAGATTATTTCGAGAACATCGAGGACCGAGGTTGAGGCTACTTAAATTGGCAGACATGGTCAGTACTATTATAATACTACACCACAATGTGATTGTCCATCATCTCTGTATGTAGTTTCCTTAACATGTAGAGATCATGTTCCTTTGCCATTAACTTATCTGGTCCCACATCCTGATGCCAGTCGATATCTTCCATGGTCATGTCTTCCGGATAGTGCCCTTTGCCTTCAACTCCACACCAGTCAAAATCCACCAGCATTGTGCTGTCGCCGTCAACTAAAATGTTCGGCGACCGAAGATCACCAAAGACGAAGTTGTGCTGATGGAGCAGCTCGATTGCCTCCTGGATTCGGTCGTGTTGAATACCTGAGAGTGGTCCTGACAAAAATTGCATATCCACATAATCCATTACGATCATGTGCCGCCCACCATACATCACAGAGCTGCTATCGTTGACGCTCGCATAATGTAAGGTTGGAGCAAGCCCGCGCTTAGATAGAATGTCGTGTGCCTCCGCATTGTATCTGAACGGAAATTTCACGACCAATTTCTTCTCTATGTCGCTGTTAAGGAATGCCAAGTAAATTAATTTGGTGGGGGACAGGAGCGACAGGTAGGTGAACTCTGTTTTCGCCGGTTCATATTGAGTGATGAATGGGAATCCGTTCACAGTAGGGCTGGAGTTCAATCTGAGGCGTGAGATCTTTGGCGCGAGCTCCGCGTAGTAGGTTTGGAGATCTTGGATCGATCTCTTGACAGCTGTGAGGAGTTGGGCCACGGAGCGAAGGTGGTCTTTATCAAAGTTATTGCCGCCGAGCCATACATAGTTGGTCAAGGGTTGGACGATCACCTTGTCCACATAGACGGCACCAGCGATGCAGAACCATGGGCCCGCAATGGCCAAGAGAATGCTGGGACAATACGAGTGTTTTATGAGTCTATCGTCTGGGCGTACGGTTAACTAGTGAACTGGCTAAGCGTTAGAACAAGTAAAACTTACCAGCCGTGCAGTAATTGCGATAGGTGAAGCATGCTTGAGTAAAAGGATCTGTCTGTCCAGTTCCTATCTCATTCTTCCCCACCAAATGTGCCGGATAAGCAGCTGCTGGCCCGCAGCTTAGATGGATCGACCTAGCACTCCCATTTACCTCTTCAAATGAAAACGATATTCCAAGAAACTCGTCTAGACATTCGACGATCGTTTCGAGTCGTTGAGCCTCGTTCTCGTAAATGTAGGCAGATTTCTGTACAAGGTCCATCGCTGCACTATAAGTGGCTGCATCGGAATAGAATGGTTCCTCGTCCATCATGGCACGGAAATTATTGAATACTGGGTGGAATAATCCAACAGGTGGACCACTATTCTCGAATGGTCGGCCATTTAAAACTGGTCTCTTCTGCTGCTCAGTTCTAAAGACCGGCATGCTCGCGGCAGAAGACGGGGGAGGTGCCATCCGAGCGTTTTCAATGTCGCGACTCCTTTCTAAATGAATGAGTGGCAATGCTTGGTGAGCGTAGGCATGCCTACTGTTAGACACACCTTCATTGAACCTCTGCTGCTTCTTTGCAGTGTATGTTTCTCCCTCGCGTTTCCGCTTGCTGGTGCCATTGGTACCATTGCCTATGATAGAATTTAGTCGGACAAAAAAAAATTAAGATGACGACGCACTAGGTAACCGCACCAGCAACATGTCGGTGTCAGCAAGCCCGAGTTGTAACAGCTTCTGAGCAGGGGTAAATGCGACAACCTTGCTCTTGTCAGAGAAATCAACAGCGTCGAGCGTCTCTGTCAGCTCGTCGTTGTCCATTTTTATAGTGATAGGGGGGTTCTTGCATTGATATATGTCGAGGAGGCCAGCGAAAATGGTTAGGTTCGCATACGCCTTGACTTGGTCCTGGACTATCACGCTGAAATCTGTAATATCGGTCGTATCAGAGACAGGGGCTTTTAATGGGTTGCAAAAGCGTTGGTTGTCATTGTCGATGACGAGGTACCAGATGTTGACGGTGGCCATTTCTATCCTAAGTCGCTTAGTAATCACTGAACCACTTGACACAGGCCTCATGAGCTCAGTTCCCCCTCAGGCTGAGACTGGGGTGTTTTCAGTTTCCTCTTCAATCTTGATTGACGCCCCCCCGGAAAAGGTCTGGTCTATTATACTGGATTTTCCATCTTACGAGGAATGGTGAGCCCGAGCGTTGAGACATGATCGTGAGCATGAATACTCACACATGCAACAGGAACCCCTTTGTGTAAGGTCGACGATTTTTATCAATACACCATTTAATATTGACATATTTCCAGTCGCGGTCAAACCATAACTGATAAGTCGGGAAATCCCTTGCCAGACCAGACACCTGCAGAGGGCAAATACCTCCTTATTGCTCCTGTTCATCTTCCGCCAACAATGGGAGAACCAGGCTGGTTTCAAAAGCAATCGGCTTGGGAGATAATAACAACTGTGGACCACGAAAATCACCGTGTTGCCTGGCGAAATATCGCATTACCCACGTACCTGTTGTGGGCCGAACGGTGGCAGGCGGTAACCGTGGTTGATGGGAAGACGAAGTATGAATCTACCGAAGTCTTTGGAGGCATTGTCGCATATCTTGTGAAATTTTTCATGCGAGAGAAGCTTGTTTTGGGCTTTAATGCTCAGGCAGAAGGTCTGAAGAAACAAGCAGAGAAACCCTAATTCATGTAACGTATTCCATGTCATGCCAAGTTCTCTTTGTTGATTATATAAGCTTCATACTTAGACCTCATGTCGCTGCGATCTCGCAACTTCATCCTTCGTGATATCCCAACGACCCCGTTTATACGAGACTCTTCAACCTTGCCTTTTGGAAGAACTTTCGGCGAAGGCGAAACTTCGGACTGTTGTACTGAATTCGAGGCTGTTAATAATATACATCATCAAAATAATGAACTGCGGGCTGATGACAAGCGACATTGACTTACAACTTCCACCATGACGAACCTGCCTCCTCTGGCTGAAAACGGCGTCTTCTCAGTGTCTTCTTCTATCTCCATTGACGCTCCACGGGAAAAAGTCTGGTCTATAATGTTAGATTTCCCATCCTACAAAGAATGGTAAGCTGCTTGCCCGTCCTTTTGATCATCATGACATGAACCTCACAAGTGCAACAGGAACCCCTTTATGTAAGGTTACCTGCAAACTTTCTCATTCCACACTTTAAATAACGCAACCTCAGCCGCGGTCAGACCATTACCGATAAGTCAGGTAATCCCTTACCAGACCAGACACCTGCGGAGGGCAAATACCTCCTTATTGCGCCTGTTCATCTTCCACCAACAATGGGAGAACCAGGCTGGTTTCAAACCCAATCGTCATGGGAGATGATCACGACAGTGGACCACGAAAATTACCGTGCTGCGTGGCGCAGTATCGCACTGCCCGCGTATTTGTTAAATGCCGAACGATGGCAGAAAGTGAGCGTGATCGATGGGAGGACAAAGTATGAAACGATTGCTGTCTTTGGAGGATTCTTTGCACATCCTTTGAAATTATTCATGCGAGAGAAGCTTGTTTTGGGTTTTAAAGCTCACGCGGAAAGTTTGAAGAAACAAGCAGAGAAACCTTGATGAGTACGCTTTTCGCAGTTAAACGTCATCCTAGGTCGATCTCTAACATTATGATCATAGCTTATCACGTCGCTCCGTTGTTATTCGTTCTACGGATAGTGTCGGTCTGGTGTCGGCAGTGCATTTTCCATCTCGTCAGTACATATTACTAATTGTTGTTGATCTAGACTGATCAATCATAATTAGTGACGTCATAGTATGTTCGAGTAATTTCGTGATCTTCCCCGACTATTCGCGAGAGATCGAGTCCGATTCAAGCCCTTCAATAAATAAAAAAAGAATACCCAAAAGAATACTCATCCTCAAACTTGAATCATGTTCTCCAATCCCTTTTACAATCTACACTCATCCTACCACGATCCATCGGATTACTACCGTGCTCTAGCTCAGAGACAGGCCCTGGCCCAGCAGTCTATGCAGCAGCAGCAACGCGCACAACGTCGTGCACAGCGTTCACAGTATCTCCCAGACGAAGACGACTCTGACATGAGCGACTCGGAGCATGACTGGGTATATCGTGATGCTTTACAACGCCAACGAGACTATGAGCGACGGCAGGAACAACAAAGGCTTCTAGAAGAGCAGCGCCTCCAGCAAGCGAGGTCGGAGCAACTAGCCATGGAGCAGGAAGAATGCCGTCGCGATGAATTAAGAAAGGCCCATCGTCAACGCCAGGTGAGGACCTGATTCCTACCGTAACCGTTCCACGAAAGCTTATAGTTTGCAGGCTGAACAACGACCTCACCGCCCTACCCATTCACATTCCCGTCCTCATAAAAATCCATCCCCAACACATGCCCCCATGGAAATACCTGTGGCTGGTCATGCACCCGCTTCCCCGCAGCCTTCACCATCACTCCCATCCGAACCCACTCAGCCCATGCACTCCTTAGAAGTACAAAACGAATCGGCCACAAAAATCCAAACTGCTTTCCCATGCCACACTCTGAAAAACTTGTGATATCTGGGATTCAAGTTGTTTTTTATGATTTTGAGGTGTGCACTAATTCTGCATTGTCCACTTTTAAACTTGAATCGAGAAGTTCGAGTACGCACAATAACATCCAGCTGACAAAGGATGTCGCAAGAAAAGTACTCGCAAATGACATCGAGATGCCTGCTATACCGATGGAGGCATAAAAGGCTGTCGAGCTTCCCTTCTGAGCAGAGGTAAAGGCGGAAGGCGTGGATTGTAGTGCTTGCCAAATCAAAACGAGAACTGTGAAAGTTGTTGGTTAAAATGAAAACCGTTGTCCGATGGAGATCTGCGTACCAAAGGCAGACAAACATGATGTTCCAGCGAGATATAATGCCCATCTGCGGCGTTGAAAGAGCATCCAGGCTCGCCACATGATGAAGCAATCGTTCAGGATTGGCTATAGATTCGAAATTCAAACAATGTAATAGGAATAATCATACGAGCTCAATACTGACCACAATGTTAACGATCCACGAATCTATGATATCAAGCTGAAGTGCATGACGGTTGTAGACGGTTGCTCGGGTAGACAATTCCTGAATATTCGAGGTAAAAATCTGGACAATCGATGCGAATTCGAGGATATGTATGACTAGGCTTGTAGTTATTGCCAGTAAGCCCAACAAGACGATCGCGAGTTGCTTCCAAGAATGGCGTCTGACAACGAACAGATGCTCAGTGGCCTGCAACAAGCTGCAGAAAAGGGATAACTCACTCGACGGAGATAAAAGCAACCCAGATGAAAATCGGGCCCATGATTCCTGGAGAGAGGCAAACCTTCAATTTTTGTTAGAAGATAGAAAGAAGGTTCATGATCTCGCCATAGAAAAGAGGTCCTGCCGTGCTGAATGTAATACCATCTTGCAGCATGATAATGCCGATCTTCTGAAGAATTAGTCGGTCTTTGGGTGTCATTAAGAGGACGTAAGGACCCTTCCCAGCGAAATGTGGAGTTTATGTATACCTTGTGCATGGCTGCAAAGGCGATCTGGCCGCAAGTCAAAATGTACAATTAAAACAGAAACAACTCATGTGCGTCAAGGACGGAATAAGGAGTTATAGGAATCAAGACGAGCAGAGCAATTGATAATGAATCCTGACCTATTATCATGCAGGAAATCTTGACCTATCATGTAGACACTTCTACGCCACGTAAAGTGTAAACAGTTTTAGAGGTTCATTATATTGTGATCCCTGTGTGATCGTTGGGTTCTGTTGAAATCATCAGTCTCCAAATAAGTCTGATTGACTGAATGCAGACACAGGCTATACAGTCTCGCAGAAGCCGTCAATATCATGACAAATTGACAGTCGAGCCTTGCCTGCCCATACACGTTCCAGGCAATGTTCAATAAGTTCCTCAGATTCATCGTTCATCGCCCCATTCTATTGAATTCGAAACGAATTTGTTTGGTAGGTCACTCACTGCCAGTGCATTAAATTAGACAGTGCTGATGGCCATGGGGGAGGCGAGGCAGTGGCTTGACTCACCTTGATCTGCTCCAGGAACTCGGTGAACATGACAATTGAGTCGCCGAAGAGACTTGAACACCCAACGACTCGTCTAGATCTTGACATGCAATTCGTTGAAGGATCTCAGCAGGAAAGTTGAGATTGTTCCCAAGTATACGAAGGGAACCCAACGCGTCTAAATGAGCTTCGTTGAAACATTTCGAGTGGCCAATGAACGATCCCAAACTTTCAATTGCGCCTGAAATGGAACGATTCAATCAGGGAATGATCCCATCATTTTCTGTCACTCAGCGCTCAGCGCTCAACACGGCTGTGAGTACTTGCTTTGGTTCTTTTCAGGTGAACGTTCAAGTCTTTCTCCGAAGATCAGCTTTAACGAAGTATTCATTGATCCTCTAAACTTAGCACAGATAAATCTTTTATGTATGGCCCGACTTTTGGTCGGTTTGAAGCTGTGATCACCAGAACATGTCAGGATACAGAAAGCAACAACGAGATTGTCATAGTCTAACCTTGTGCTCAAGCGTATCTCTTTCTCGCATTTTGGAACATTCTGAACCAAGGTCCCGAGCCTTTCCAGGATTCTTGGAACGAAGGTGGGTACCAACTGTTGCTTTGCAAAGACGTCACACGTTCAGGATGAGGCATCATCGCCAAGACACGTCCGTTAGGTGTATGGAATCCAGTGATGCCCCCAGGGCTGCCATTGGGATTCAACGGGTACTTTTGAGTGGGTTTTCCTTCAGAATCCACGAATCGAACCGCCACCAGTCCTTCCTCCTCCATACGTTGATGGGTTTCCTCGGAATCAAAGGCTATCCTTCCCTCACCATGGGCCACGGCCACAGGTAGTTTGGACCCTATCATATCGCTGAAGAACACCGATGACCGAGTTATATCGTTGTCGATAATCTCAACCATGGACGTGCGACCCTCGAAACGCTCAGCCCGGTTAGGCTTGACGTCCGGCCAATCCTGCGTGCCAGGAATGATTTCACGGAGATGGCTGAGGAACTGACAACCGTTACAGACGCCCAAAGCAAATGTATCCTCGCGCTGGAAGAACAGAGAAAACTCTCTGCGTGCCCGTTCGTTGAGAAGCACAGAGTGCGCCCATCCCTTTCCAGCGCCAAGAACATCGCCGTAGGAGAAGCCACCACATGCAGCGAGACCAACGAAACCAGACAGACTAACACTGCCAGACAAGATGTCAGACATGTGAACATCAACTGCATCGAACCCTGCGGTACTAAATGCCCAAGCCATCTCAACTTGTCCATTCACACCTTGCTCGCGGAGAATCGCAACCTTGGGACGGTGAGTGAAGCTCGTAGGGGGCTCGTAGGAGTAGGTGAGATCATAGAAGAGACCACTGTGCGATTCGTCGCGGATCAAGCTGAATTCTTCTTCGGCACAAGTGGGTTCATCGCGAATGGCTTGCATTTTGGACGACGTCTCTGACCACAACTCCTGAAGTTCGTCTCGCGACGTCTTGAGAATTGTCTGTGCTCTATGGACGATAGTGATACTCTGGTCTTTCTGAGATGCATTAACGCGTCCGATAGCGTGGATGGAAGTTGAGGGGAAGCCAGCGGCGACGAAAATAGCGAGGAGATCCGGAAGCTGGGACCGGCGGACTTGAAGTACAGCACCAAGCTCTTCATTAAAAAGAGTTGAAATAGGGTCCTGCGAGTGTAGAGAGTCCAGGGAGATTTCAGCACCCACACGGCCTGCGAAACACATCTCTGCAATTGTAGTGAAAAGACCCCCATCAGAGCGATCGTGATACGCAAGGACCAGGTCATTTTTCGTGGCCTTGACTTTTTGACAACCTTCAAAGAAGGCCTTGAGTACGGCAGGGTTTTCGACGTCTGGGGCGTCAGAGCCAATCTCCTTGAAGACTTGAGCCAATGCAGAACCTCCAAGGCGTTGGTTGCCAGCTGCAAGGTCGAAGAAAACGAGGCAAGTGCTTTCATCAACGTCCGTACGCAGTTGGGGGGTCCATGTAGTCCTGATGTCATCTACTGGGGCAAAGGCAGTGACGATAAGTGACAAGGGCGAGCTGACTTCTTTCTGTTCCGATCCTTCCTTCCACTTCATCGACATCGACATTGAATCCTTGCCAACGGGGATACCGACTCCTAGCGCGGGACACAGCTCTTCACCAACCGCCTTTACGGCCTCGTAAAGAGCAACGCCTTCACCCTCCTTCGACGCCGCGCACATCCAATTGGCGCTGAGTTTGACTTTTGACAGACTTTCAATGGTTGCGGCCGCAATGTTCATCACGGACTCAGCAACAGCCATGCGAGCTGAAGCAGCTGCGTTCAACAGTGCCAGAGGTGTCCTCTCACCCATCGCCATTGCTTCACCTACGATCACGTCGAAGCCATACGATGAACGAGTGACAGCAACATCCGCAACAGGTATCTGCCAAGGGCCAACCATCTGCTCACGGGCAATGAGACCAGTAATAGACCTGTCACCGATGGTTATGAGGAAGGACTTGGACCCCACGGAGGGTAAACGCAAAACACGATTGATTGCGGAGGTCAGACGGTCAGAGAGGGAGCTAACGCTGGGTAGGTATTTCGAGAGAGTCGCATCGAAGGGAATCTGCGCTGGTTTGCGAGTAACGTCCGTCCTCGACATTTTTGGGGGTTTACCGAACAAAGTAGACATCTTGAGGCGAATGACGTCCTGTTTGAATAGACGGTCTGTAACCACGAGCTCCTGTTCTGCGGTGGCAACGCCCACAATAGAAAATGGGCATCGTTCGCGCTTCGCAATCTTCTCAAACGATTCCACTTGGTCGGCTGAAATGGCAAGGACATAACGTTCTTGACTTTCGTTGCACCAGATTTCCATCGGCGACATCGAAGAGTCCGCAACCAAGACATCACGAATCTCAAATGTACCGCCCAGATCCGAGTCATGAACGAGTTCAGGCAAAGCATTTGATAAGCCACCAGCACCAACATCGTGGATGCTCTCGATAGGGTTGTGTTCGTTCAATGCCACGCATGCATCAATAACTTGCTGACATCTCCTCTGAAGCTCAGCGTTATCTCTCTGCACCGACGCGAAGTCAAGCTCGGCAGAGCTTGCACCTGAGACCTGACTAGATGCGGCTCCTCCTCCCAACCCAATCAACAATCCAGGTCCACCTAGCACAACAACCTTTGATCCGACTTGAATTCCTGTCTTCTTTGAGAACTGGGGTCGAACATTTCCGTAGCCACCTGCAATCATGATAGGTTTATGGTACCCTCGAACTTCGCGCGTTTTTCCGTCCTCAGTCACTGGGACGCTCTCAGAAAAGGTTCTGAAATATCCTGTAAGAGCTGGGCGACCGAATTCATTGTTGTAAGCTGACGCTCCGAGAGGACCTTCGATCATGATGTCGAGAGCGGAGGCAATGTGGTTAGGGCGCCCAAAATTCGTTTCCCAAGGCTGCTCGTAGCCTGGAATGAGCAAATTCGACACGGTGTAACCAGCGAGCCCGGCCTTGGGTTTCGACCCTCTACCAGTGGCTCCCTCATCACGAATCTCACCGCCTGAACCCGTTGCAGCGCCTGGGTAAGGAGACACCGCGGTGGGGTGGTTGTGCGTCTCAACTTTGATGAGAATTGGAAACTGCTCGTCGACGGACTGATAGAGATGGTTAGTCCCTGTCGATTGCTCTTGAGAAACATAGAAACGAGGAGCTACGGGGCCTTCAAGAACGGCAGCGTTGTCCGAGTAAGCAGAAATGGTGCCCTTTCCACTGATCTTCTCTGTGTTGCGGATCATCTGAAACAAAGATTTGTCTTGTGCCTGGCCATCAAGGGTCCATGAAGCATTGAAGATTTTATGCCTGCAGTGCTCTGAGTTGACCTGAGCGAACATGAACAACTCGGCATCGCTGGGGTTGCGGTTGATGGGAGAAGGGCCTGAGATGTAGGCGTCGACGAGGTAGTCGATTTCGTCGGAGGCAAGAGCGAGGCCGAGTCGTTTGTTGGCTTCCAAGAGTCTCTCTCTGGGCGTACCCTCCTGAACGGAAGAAGTTTTGAAGTCAACGAGACGTAGTGGGCGGGGATCGTTCTTTGCGAAGATAGCATCTTCATTAGGGGTAGTAGTTTGGTAAACCTGTGTCATGCGATCATGGATGGAGTTGGCGAACTTATGGAGGTCATCTTGGAGTGTTGATGAACTTTTAGTGGTGAAGACGAAGACGACACCGCGCTCAAGACGCTCGACAAGCCTATCGAGGTTACAGAGCGCAGCGATATTGGTAGCCTTGCTCGACCAAGGAGAGATCGATCCTGGACGTGGAGTTACATAGACGATATTGTCACGTTTTGAAAGCTGTTCTCTTGTTCCCTTTAGCGTGATATCATCTCCGTAAGTCAACAATCGATCAAGCGCTTTTCGGGAGGAACCTGAGGCATCGGAGAGTTCTGCTTCTGCCTCATTCGTGGTACATTTTACAAGATGGACCCAGATAGCGTCAACTGAAGCTACGTCGGGGCTGCTCAGCTTGATACTTTTGAGCAATGCATCTCGTTTCGGCTGGGAGATCGCAGAAGAACCTGGAAGAACAAGCATCTTCTGCAATGTACATCAGGGCAAATATTCGAATCTGTCAATCTATGGGCTCACCTAGATTGCTATCTTCGTCGATGCTCTGGACACAGGTTACTGTTGGAAGAATGACTCAGTTTCAGGAGAAGAGCAGAAAAATTCAGCCGTAATCTAATCTAACCTCTTGATCAATGATCTATTTACCCCAATTGTAAATCCTCTCTTTCTTGATCATCATGTCCCAAACTATCAGCGTCGACGATCTCGACGTTACCCAACTAGCGGACGTTCGTAAACAACTCGAGGAAGTCAGTCAAGTGATCTATCGTCCTTTTCTTGCTTCAATGACCAAATAATCCAGGAACTCAATCATCTTACAAACTCTTTTGCACAACTCAAGCAGGCACAAGCGAAATTTAAGGCTTGCATTGATAATGTAAAAGAGGTGAAGCCGGAGAACGCTGGTGCGTATTTCGGGCCATTCTTTGTATCTAATGGTCAATTCATTCTGCGCAGGCAAAACTATTCTCGTACCGCTAACAAACTCGTTATACGTCCCAGGCAAACTTACAGACCCAGACCGTGTCATTGTCGACATTGGCACAGGATACTATATCGAAAAAGTAGGCAAGCTATGACACTCATTACTTCAAAGTATTCTTGACAACTCATCGCAGACGCGTCCTCAAGCCCTCAAGCATTACTCAGCCAAAGTCGAGTATATTCGCACCAATCTCGAAACTTTGGAGGATACCATAACGAAAAAGCGGGACAACATGGGATACCTGACGAACCTGCTGCAGCAGAAGATACAAGCGCAGACTCAAACTAACAAGAGTTGATCTGGGATATAGACTGGCATTATAGAGTATGTATCACCCAATACAACCTTATCAATGTCATCATGCAGATGTCGAATGCCTTTCGGTTTAAGAGCATTTCCAGCGAAGCCTGCTCTTCCTGTTCGCGTTTGCGTCCTTTTGCTTTTCTTTCTAATCGTACATGTCGTCTACGGAGTCGTACTACATCCATCACCTCCTCCGTTCCTCCATCTCTCTTCTCTATGTAACGGATGATCTTGATTGTTGCGCGTACGGGGGATTTCTTCAATATTTCTGCCTGTTTAGGCTTATTAGGGAGAACCAGGGAGTAATCATCTCGCGATTGGCTTGCAACCTCATCGCACGCTACTGCTCGTTATTGCTTATCGAAGTTTATCAAGACATTTTACTGACCCTGATCGCGTCATTGTCGACATCAAGTCGACATGGCACAGGATACTATATCGAAAAAGTAGGCAAGCTATGAGACTCATTACTTCTAGTTTTCTTAACAAGCTTAAGCCACCGCAGACGCGTCCTAAAGCCCTCAAGTACTACTCAAACATAAGTCGAGTATATTCGCAACATGTCTAATATCGCGATGGTTCGACCACAAATAAGAGACTTCTGTGTGTAGACAGGTTCCGTTTTCAGATGAGCGGATTCTCACAAAAACACGAGTGCTGAACACCCACCTTGGCATCAGACGCCAAAAGCCCGTCCATGTCAACCGTCGGACTCAGTAAATGCCTGGGATGAGCGAATACGGCACCCTGCGAGCCCATTCCTCCCACTCTTTTGTGAAAACCTCCCTTAACAGCCGATCTTCTTCGGGAAGGCGTTGGAGTAAGATGAGAGATAGTTTGGTATAAATCGCAGCGAAAATCCCTACACAGGCTTGTCCTAGTAGGGTCTCCAAAATGACGGATTCCCGTAACCAAGATCCGCTGCTGCCGAACCAGAACCATAGCCCAACATAGACCAGCAAGCTCCCTGCATATGATGGATGACGAACATGGTTATAAAGACCATGAGTGATGAGCTGATGATCCTCTAATATGCTGATCTCGAACGTGAACAACCTTTTCAGGGTGCGGTAACAATGCAACCGGATGCAGGTCCCAAGAATAATAAGAAGGAATCCGATAGTGGAGGACGTGGTAAGAAGTAGAGTGTCTGAGGATGTGCCTCGCAACATCAGATATCTCAATATCGTGCCTGCGGTTTTGGAAGAGAATACCTGGAAAGCCTTTGCAGACATTATGGCTGTGATTTCCGCGGCCCCAGCAAACCAGATCATGGCCTGTCGAAATCACATTCGAGAGTGTAATCTCATTCGTGGGTCGACGAACTTACCCTGAAATAAGAGGAATTCTTGAGCCAAATTCGGAAGAGTGCAGTGTTCTTACTGCTAGAAGGTCGACGCTCCTCGTCAGTCACTGGGGTCGTTGGGTTTGTCAACGAGGTCGTCACAGCAAGGGTGGTAAGAAGAATGAAAGGGATTTTGACAAGTGAAGCCATGGTAAGAAACCAAGCCCAAATCAGTCCACACTTTAAAGCAAAATTATCGACCTCTGAACGAAAGGCCTCGATTACGATTACGATGCGAATTAGACTAATCATAGCCAGCAGGTATCAAGGCAAGAAGTTAACGAGGCAAGTCTCGAGTCTGTCCTTGACGCACAAGGCCTAGGCGTCGCGGAAGAATTAATGAGGCATGCTTTCAACGTCATTAATGAGTTCAACTGTCAGACCATAATATACTACCCACCAGGTCCTTCTTACTGGCAACCTTGCCCCTCAACTTTGAAAGAAGTTGGTCGAAACGTCGAGTCGATCGAATGAAGCTCATATACACTCTAATCTCCATCAGAACCCCTGATAATTTGACAAGGAAATCCAGATGATTTTGATGAACCTGACTCTACATGTGTGACCTTGATAGCAACCAGGACGATCAACCCGTTCTACATACACAACTGCCCCTGGGTTTTCCCTTTACTTAGTTCATGCTTTCCAGAGGTCTTTCTCGAGGCTGACTACTCTCCCTCTGATCATGTCTATGTCCTACGATGACGCCAGCCCTAACATCATCTATACTGGAAATTGGGTAATTGGTGGAAGGCCACAGGAATTTGACGGGACGACTCATGGTACAAATGAAGCTGGTGCAACTGCATTCTTTACCTTCACGGGTGCGTTTTTATACTCTCGCTATGTGGTCTGATCTATACCCAAAGTTTACCTTTAGGCACCTCCGTCGCTGTATATGGCACCGTCGCAAGATTGGCTACCAGCCAAATTCCTGTCACATCGACCTACAGCTTAGATGGTGGTGACGCCGTAGAATATTCGGCCACTCCTTCACAAGTAGTACAATATCGGCAGCTTTTCTTCCTCGCGTCCAATCTCTCCTACGGGAAACACACACTCTTTATCACTTGCACAACTGCGAACGGAAATTTTTGGCTGGACTATTTACAAGTTGGTGATAATCACGGTTTACCAGTAGCGGACTCTATTGCTACAGTAACACAACCAGGGGCCTCAAGTTCGACCACTGTCATTTCAACTACAACCTCCAATTCCAGTGCATCGACCTCCACGCCCGACTCAACTCCCGCATCAAATGCCATTAGTCCCAGCATGACCTCCTCATCCGTAGTCTCCCCATCTTCAACCCCCAGCCCTTCTTCAAATTCATCCGACATCTCTTATATCGACGACACCAATAGTAATATTGCCTACAATGGCGGTTGGTTCATCGCAGATTCGACGCAAGATTACGACGACACTGTCCACGGCACTCAGGACGAGGGAGCGATAGCTACTTTATCGTTTTCAGGAACAGGTGTTGCAGTCTTCGGCAGAATTCCTCAATTGTCACCAAACTCTAACGCGAGGACGTCAAGCTATGCAATTGATGGCGGGACTCCCGTTAGCATGACACCCGTTCCGTCAGACGATGCGTCGTATCAACAACTCTTTTTTCAAACAAACACCCTCCAGGATGGAAACCATACAATCGTTGTCACCGTTGGTTCAGGAAATCTAACGTTTTACCTTGATTACTTCAAGATCAACGGAACGTCGACCTGTAGGCAATATTCTTGCATTAAAGAGTAGATACTGACCGTTTCCTCTTTTAGCAACACCAAATAGTTCATCCCTGGCTTCATCGTCTCCTTCTGCATCTGCCTCGTCTGGCATCATTTCCCCTGCTTCCCCGGTTGTCGCCACTTCTAAAAATAATCCAGGTGCCATTGCGGGTGCTATTATTGGAGCGCTGGTAGCCATCGCTCTTGGGGTCGTTGCATTCCTTTGGTATCGTAGGAGAAAAGCAATGCGAGCACCATCTCGGCAGGCACCGACGACACCTGATCCAAGTCTGTATCTCTCTAATTTCCACATCTCATTGCCATGCTTATTAAATACCCTCCACAGACTGGCTTACGGACTCTCGCTTCATTTACAATCGGCATAATGAAAACATTTCTGCCCGTCGTATGCATCAGTACTCTTCTATCCGGTAATGCAGTTTATTCCTCTACTGGACATTTAACCTCGTCCGAACGGTCGTAGCCCGTCCTACTATACCCTTTTATACAGGATCTCACTTATGTACCCTTACTTTTCGTGTACATGTAACATCATCATGATCACAGAAAATTACATTCCTTTGACTAGCTAGAGGAGGAAAGGTGAACCACGCTGTATATCGTCGCATGATCGGCCGCAATGAAATCCTTTGTCTGGGTATTATGTAGGATGATTTTTGCCTTGAGCTGCAATTTTACAAAATGCAATCATTGCAGCTCAGGGTATATCGTGGGCACTTTTGTCGACGAATAGAGGCAATGATTTGTATGACTGATGCTTTCCCAAAGACCTCCACGCTTTTTATAAGATAGAAATCGATGGATTGAAATCATCAAATAGTACAGCCTTTTGTTCTACGTACGCGCCAGTAGCATCGACAGTTGATCATGATAATGTTACATATATACAGTGTGCTAGAGAGAGTTAATCCGAACGCAGATAAATAATAATACAGTCGAAAAACCAAATGTCATGTCAAGATTACAAAACGTGAAGACTAGATGATCATGATAGACAGTGTTAGAGACGACTTTCCATCAGCAAAGCATCTCTTCTCCATGCAAGTGTATTCTTCCCAAACGCTGCTTCCAGCGCTTCCTTCAAGGTGCGTACAAATACGAACTCCATCTCATTTCGAATTTCAAGCGCGACGTCGTGTTCCACATCTTTACGGTTAGCCCAAGGAAGGATGACTTTCGTGATTTGGGCGCGGTGAGCACCAAGGACCTAGGTACCAGATTGTCAATGGGCCATACGTAATGCGTAGGTGGAAACGCTGTCACCTTTTCTTTGATTCCGCCCACGGGAGTGACGCGTCCTCGAAGGGTGATCTAAAATGAAAGGCCTTAGTACTGGCATTCTGAAGTCGGGGAAAATCATACCTCGCCCGTCATAGCAATGTTGCTGGGTACACACGCCCCTGTTAACAGCGAGACAAAGGCACACGTCTGAAAAAAAAAACTATCAGGCCGGAAGGAAAGACTCTACTGATGCACAAACCATTGCAACACCAGCACTGGGACCATCTTTCTTTTGTGCACCTGACGGAAGATGAAGATGGATATCAATCAAGTCTGGGAATTTCAGAGGGTCCTGGACACGGGTGTTCGTGATACACAGGTCATAAGCGTGGGTCTTAACCCAACTCAATGCCAACTCCGCGCTTTCCTTGATAACCTGTCCGAAATTGAGTCAATGGAAACGAGAACGCAGAAGCATGCCTTACATCGCCCAAACTACCCGTCAATTTCACCTTCCCGCTTCCGGGTACCGCAATTGTCTCGACGGGGAGGATACCACCCTCTCCCTGGCCCATGACGACGAGGCCATAGACGACGCCTCTCCTAGCCTCCCTTTCACGCTCTTCGCCATCCCATCTTGCGATGCCTAGAATCTTTTCAATTTCGTGTTCTTCCACAACTCGCCTATACGCCTTCGTCGCACCAGGGCGCTCAGCAACAACCACAGCACCGTCATTTCGACCAACGTCCTTCGCCTCCCCACCTTCATCCATAAACTCAGCCCACTCCACTGCTTTATATCTCACAACACCACCAATGGCACGTTCAAGACTCCGTACACCCGCTTCCCGTGTGTAACGAGTAGCTATGTGCAAAAGAGCGGGCTCAGTTAGGGTAATGTGGGTTTCGTTCAGTCCGTTTGCTTGAAGTTGTTTTGGAAGAAGGAAACGACGAGCGATGTGCATCTTCTCGTCATAAGTATAGCCTTTTGGCATATTCAATACTACATCAACGTATATCACAGGACCACATACCAGAGAGTTGTATAACTTCACAACGATCCAACAGAGGGGCCGATATTGTTTCGAGCGAGTTTGCTGTACAGATAAATAGGATTTGACTGAGATCAATAGGAACATTGACGTAGTGATCCTGAAGAAACATGTTCAGATTGAGAACGGGGGAGCTTTGGCATGAGGTGCTCACGTTGAAAGTGTGGTTTTGTTCTGGATCCAATACTTCCAACAACGCAGCTCCAGGATCCCCATGGAAATTGCTTTGGCCGATCTTGTCTATCTCGTCTCTAATGACGGAGTTCAAGTATAGGCCAATCCGTGACTTGACAAGAAAACTCACAACAACATGACGGTGTCCAGCCTGCCAGCCTTCCTAAGCGCTTGCACAATCAATCCAGGCCCCGAGGCTACGTAAGTTCGCCTATGACCTCTGATCTCAGCTTCATCTCGTACTCCGCCCAGTGAAATTCGTTGGAAAGGCCGACCAAGAGCTTTTGCGATAGATTGACCGAGAGAGGTTTTGCCCGTGCCAGGTGGTCCAACAAATCTAGTTCGCAGATATCAAAATGATGCCAAAAAATTATTACGGAAAGGCTCACAGCAATATAGGTCCCTTTACTCCCTTTTTCCCAAGATGTCCGGTCTTTCCAGGTACTAGAGCTAGCGAATTGTTCTTATTAATTGGCACGAGTGCCTTATTCGCATTGTCTGCTGCATTTTCTGCCTTGCTTTGTGGTCCTTCGACAGCAGTCAAGCTTTGACGGCGGACCTCTTCTTCACGGGCATCTCGCTCTGCGTTGATCTCTTTGAGTCTAACAACAGCCAGGTATTCGATGAGCCTCTTCTTGATCTTTTCGAGGCCAAAATGATCTGAATCAAGTTGTGCACGAGCAGAGGCGAGAAATGACTTGTCCTTGGTGGGTTGCGGGCTTTGAGCGTCTGAAGAGAGAGGTGCTGAATTTGACCACGGAATTGCAGTAAGCCATTCAAGCTGGACCGAGTCGGAATAGGTGTAGATGATTAGAAAAGGTAAACGATTGACAAAAAGAGATACGAACATAACTGCGAATGACCCCGTGTTCCACACTACCTTGAGGTATGCGTTTCAGCCTTCTCCATTCCCTAACGCCCATTTTCCGCTCCTCTGAGCCGACATCCATAGCCTCAATGCGACGCTTTAAATCCGCCATGTCGTCTGCCTCATGCTGCTCGTCGTCATCCAACTCTGAGCCATTCGAATTATCCGAAGGGGTCAATGGCGACGACGGCGCATTGGATCGCGTCAGAGCGTGGAGTTCCCTTGTAATTGCAGCAAGTTGCTGTCGTAGAAAGAATTCCTTTTGTTGCTTTGATAGAGATTCGTCGACAGCAGTTGCGATCTTCTTTGACACTTCTGATATGGAAGTCTGCTTCAAAAAGATCTCCGTGGCGAGTTTCAGGCGAGCTTCAGTGTCCGGAGTACCCAGAATTGCTATTATTCTGATAAGGAAAGGCAGGGGATTTATAATTGAGGGAATTACATACCAAGTTTGTCTGCATACTCCCCGTCAAGGCTTCCCACAAGAACATCTGCCATCCAGGGCGCCCGTGAACTGGTGATGTCTTCCAACATGTTGGCTATCTTATGAAAATTCTCTTTTCGAGCATGTTGGGTCGAGTCCCTGGCGAGTCTATCCAAAAGCCTCAAAGCAGAGTGCCGGAACTTGTCGACTGTTTCTTTGGAAGGAATGCGCTCGGCAGGAGGATATTCGATGTCTTGAAGAGCAAGGTCTGTTGCGAGCTCAGGAGGCAAAGTGTTGGGATCGCTTGCAGGTATCAAGCGTATGCGTGTCAATCCGTGTAATGACACAAGATACGGCTGTCGCGGATTGCGCAGGGTAGGCCGTACCATGCGGAGCACGCGAGCAGCAGTCCCCCACTCTGAAAGGACTGGCGCATTGTTATCAGATGGCGGTTCGACAACAGGAACAGCGGCAAGAACAGGTAGAGCGTCCGATTCATCAATGAGGGACAGAATGGCCTCTCCAATGCTTTGTGAGACTGGCACGGTGAAACGCGACGTTGGGAGAAGGATTAGAGGATGGGGAAGGACAAGGACAGGGAGTTTCGAGTTCGCCATATTAGACAGTGTCCAGGAGACTCTCGAGGATGTTGTAAACGATAAGCAGAGCAAAAAACTTTAGAGAACAGAGTAGAAGGCGATGGTAAGCTAAAGTAGCACTGCCAAACCAGGTGAATTATAGTCGCACGTGACGTGGTAATCGGCTTTTGTTTTCGGGCCGGCTCTGGCGAAGTCCTCGCCCCGTCCAACACAACATGAATTCTGTCGACTATCCTGGCTTCTTTGATTTTATCTCTCCCAGAAGCATACATAGAACCTCGGAACATCATAAAGTCATGTCGGATGGCGTTCCACTTTTTTCGGGGCGAAACAGAACCGAAAAAACAAAAACTTGGTACATACCAGTGTATGTAAGGCGACGCAGGTACCCGGATAAAATCTCAACCAAACCCTTCTTTCCTTTGACATTGGACTTCTGCGAGGGCGCCATATTCAAAGTAATGAACGGAAGCAAATCCTGGCACGACGGGATTTTTGTCCGTTGTGGCACTCTGCCTAAGACGTATATACAGTAGTAGGTAGGGCAAAGTCTTATTGAATTTTAATCAGATTTATAGAAATATTACGCAGTGCTGTGAGTAAGTGCATTAGTTAGATGTACTATGTTTGATCATCTCACAACCATCCTCAGATATAAAAAAAAGCACGAAAGACCAGCTCCGCGCTCGCCGCGGGTTGTGCAAAGCACACACAAATCCGCGGACTCGTCGTTCAGCGCTCGTTATTCAGTCCTGAGATG
The DNA here is from genome assembly GCA_018855395.1 of Arthromyces matolae. Taxonomy (NCBI): domain Eukaryota; kingdom Fungi; phylum Basidiomycota; class Agaricomycetes; order Agaricales; family Lyophyllaceae; genus Arthromyces; species Arthromyces matolae. Next base: position 4,817 of record JABAJW010008990.1, on the reverse strand, counting down.
AACCTGGGGTCTCCGCCCGACCATTCCCCCCCGCAGGTTTCGCTGTGGGAGTCATACCGAAGAGCTGGACGAACAAAAGCACACCTGAGTCATATGCATGTCAAGCGAGAATAATTGAATTCATACATATTTGATGTCCTTGACACTCAATTTGTGAAGCTTGACACCAGAACCTTCGCCTAGTGCTGCCTCTGCGAGACCTGTCTTGACATCCTGCAACTTCAACAGGCTAAAGCCAATCGTTAGCGAAGAGACAACAACGCCACACAAGCGAACCGAACAGACCGTTCTTCAATGGTGTTGTCCACCACCAACCTTTTGATGACAACGTCCTTATCTTGACCAATCCGATGGACTCTGAGAATGTAGGGTGAGAAACAAGTTGGTGAGTAATAGTATCGAAAGATTCAAGGGTCGAAAGCTCACCTGTCATAGGCCTGGGATTCTGCGGCATAGTTCCACGACAGATCCATGCTAAGGGTCATACAAGACATGAGAAAACCGCATCACAAAGTCAAATTTAATTGGACAACGTACTTGACAATTCGATTAGCGGACACCAAGTTCAAGCTGAATTTGCATTCAATTATGGAATCTTCAAGCAAAATGCCCCATCCTGCTTACCCGACGCTTCCGCACTTCGTACTAAGGACCTACTCAGTAACATTCTTAAAAAACAAAAATAAGAGGTAGGCGAACCTGATCATAATGACTTTCGGTCCCCCTGGCCTCTTGAATGTGCTCAACACATGATCGCGCGCTGCACGATCCATTTTTCCATCGAACCTCAAGCTTTGAATGCCATGCCTGGAGAACAAGACGTCCAATAGATCAAGCATGGAGGTCCCTGAAGAAGTGTGAATTGAAGCAATCATGTTCTTCATAGGGGGACCTACATTGAGAATAAACAATGGTCTTGTCCCCAGTCGCCTCCCACTGTTGAAGTAAGTCAAGCAGTGCAAGCATCTTGGTGCTTGGTTCGAGATCGTCGTCCCCTCGACGCCAAGTTGCAATGACTTCCTCCGAAGGTCCCTCTTGCTCGTCTCTCAAGCGCTTCTTCGTAGGAGTCTTGTTCTTTCCTTTCGCCTTCGTGGGCGAAGATTTCTTCTTCGAAGGGGTATCAATAATTTCAATCTCTGAGTCGCTCGTGGTGCCCATCTTGACAATCTTGCCAGCTAGTTCCAAAGTCAACCCACTCATCTCCTACTCATATCGTGAGCATCATAAAAAGATATGATCCAACATTGTTTCGGGCTCACATCGTCATCATCGCTGTCAATGACGTTACTCTTCTTGGGGCGCTTAGAAGGACGTTCGTCCAACATAGTAGAAACGTCTGGGAGATCGTCATCGGAGTCATCAAGTGCACGATCCTCGAAGCTCTTTGCAGGAGAACTTGAAAGAGATTTCATGTCCACGTCTCGGCAGCATAGTTTGCGCGAGCCACTAGCGCGGCGAGTCTCTGCTTCTTTCGTGAGCTCCTCATCAGTCGGTTCGAAGGCGGAGGCTTTAAAAACTTTGTTTGGTGTAAGGTCGACCATCTTCTTGCAAGTTGGGCCTGTGGCATTAACAAGATTATTAGGGCAAATTGGCGGAGAAGAAGAAGGGGAAGAGGATTTACAAGGTCGAAAACCTTTGGCGGCTCCGGCCTCGAACTCTTTCTCAGCTTCGAAATTCTGTTTCTCGTTACCCTCACCACTGTTGAAATTAATTTACTCAAGCCGACGGTAAATGCAACTTTGGACATACAAGATCCCGTCATGGACAATGGGTGCATTTTGAAGATTTATTTGACAGTCTTCAGGGAATAAGGAGTCACGAAATCCGAGAAATATACGAAGAACTCACCAAAGCATATTTCGTGAGAGCAGCTGAGGACACGCCCATTGTCGTTGATGAAGACTGGAGAAGCAATGTGTGATTGGCTGAAGGGCAAGGTATCACTTGAACTCACACTCTTGACACACAGCACAGCACGGTTCGCCTTCATCATCCTCATCAGCGAAATCGAGCACTTCCAATGCTCGGCGTCGGACTAGGGCCCTGAATTTCATGTTAAATAGCAGCAACGATCTAAGTGGACATTTCGCTACCTCTTCTTGACCTTAACCTTGGGTCAACAAGATGGAAAATCACAGGTTATAAGGAGGTCAACGTACCTCGGCGACCCAAGCACTGCCCATGACCTTCCTTGCGCGAGCAAGTTCTTTCTCGCTATCGCCGCCTATGAGGAGGGTTGGGTCTTCGCCCTCCGCCGTTTTTGACTGTTGCATGTGGACTTAGTAAGAGGCGTTTGTATTGTCATAGAAAACCATTCACCAGGATAAGATTTGGATGGCAACAGAGCTGCCGTAGTCGCAATATCATGACCTTGAATTGCTATTCAGTACATTACCTAGTGGAAAATTCTTCGGGTAAAAACATACAAGGACAAAGGCGTGGCTAGCGTAGAATGGTAATGAGCGAGGGCACAGAAATAAACTAACACGACGGCTTACTTCTTCACTAGCGTTCGTTCTCGGATGAACTTGTTGAGTTTTATTTTCGTTTGTTTCTCAAAAGAATCATAGACCTATAAAATTTTGCTCAGAACTCATCAACCGAAGATTAAAATGAGCGCCACTCACATCACGTTCCTCCTTAGAGAACTCTAAGTTGACAATCTCGATGCTCTTAGGAGGGAGGTCCAAGATTGGTTTGCCTTCCAAAAAGGAGTCCTTTGTTCGACGAAGCAGGATGGGCTTCAATATGGCCTGTGCTCGGGATCCTGTATTGCGAGTTAAAAATTGGACTCCAAGGAAATTTGGGACACACTTACCGGCCAAGGGAGCATCTTCATACTGAACTTTCGCCTTCAGATGGAATTCAGGTCACACAGGTTTCAAACGAACGCCTCGGCATGAATACACGTACGACATGTTCATCAAACGCCAGCCAGTCATTCCATGGACGGAAGCGTCCAAACCGCAAGAGACCATAGATATCGGCCCTGTAAAAATGTGAGAATGGAAAAAACAAAATAAAGGTTGCTCAAACGCACAAGGTGTTCGTCACGGGAGTACCAGTAAGCATCCAGCGATATTTTGCTTTAACGTGAGCTAGACTCATGCTCGAGCGTGTACCTCTACTCGTAGATATCGATAAACAATGAAAAGTCATGGACGAAAGAAAAGACAAACCGATTGCGAATAAACTGTGCTTCGTCCGCAACAGCTCGGTAAAATTTAGCGCGTGCCAAAAGACCACTACACGATAATTAATACAAAACAACAAGGTAAAGAGGACACACTCACCCATTTCCAGCCAACCAATCAACCTCATCGGCAGTATCTATGTCTTTTGGAATGAAGAAATCTTGGTTCAGGGTTTGATATGTCGTAACGATCACCTGCAAGCGAAGGCGTTTGATCGTTAGACGAGATAAACCTTAACGAGTGTGCGCCTGCGGGTGCGGGGTACAAGCAAACATACGTCATATTTCCTGACTTGCGACAGTTTCTGTTCAATGGTTTAACAGCTCCGCGCAAATAAGAGGGGGATTTGGGGCGAACCTTAATTTTGTCTTTGCCATGATGAATGTGTACAGTGAATGCACCATTGGTCTTTGATTCTATTTCCTCTTTCCACTGTTCACGTATTTAATGAACACCAAAAGAAAGTGAAGGACTGTCGGAGACATACCTGCAAAAGAAGAGCCGCAGGGACCACGATAAGAGTTGTGCGATGCTCCTCCTCGAAGTCTGGCTGATTCTGCACCATCGTAGCAATCAGCTGGACAGTTTTGCCTTTTAGTAGAGTGCCTGTGTGTCAGCAGCGAACGTTGAAAACAAGTCACGCTTCATACCAAGACCCATATCGTCTCTACACAGAATATTTAGCGCGGCAGAAAGAGAACAATGTGTCACTCACGCCAAAATTCCTCCGCGATCCGAACTTGCTTCTTTGGCGACCATCCTGTTCATAAGACGATTTGCTTGAGGGTTAAAAGCCTAGAATCAGCAGAAAAAAACACTCACCAAGCCACTCCGATGGCTTGATGGCTCAGTAAGCGCACTTCCAATCCCGGAAGAAGGTCTTTTCCACTGCAGGTTCAAATGAGTGTGCAACTTGGCGCATCCAAGGGATACTACGCACTCTTTGAGCCCGAGTGATTCCAATGCTTTCTGTACGGTGAGGCCGTGGCTAAGATTGTCGATAGATTTGGTAACAAAGTCTGCCATCCTGCCAAAAAGTTAGAAGAATTTTGTTTCGATCAGCTTAAAATATCACCTTTGTTCCTGGTCCGGTCCTCCAACGTCAATCGATCGTACTGGAGTCTGATTGTCATAGTTAAGATTAAACGACCCATGCGACGTAGGTCGTTGGAAAAGCTGCGTTACGGCAGCTTCGGCTGAAAGCATTTGATGTCAGCTTCTATCAGTCGACCTTCCTTTATTTGAATTAGCCCTCACAGTTAGCCTGGTTCTCGATCGCTCTCTGCCTCTGTATCGCCTGAGCAGCGTGCAAAGCCTGACGGATATCTTGAGAGCTGGTCAAAGCGTGACTTGGCTTCTGAATGGGGGTGCCAAAGGAGGACTTGGTAGGTGTAGCTTCTGGGGGAACATAGGAAGTATCTAGAGCACTCAGAAGTGACGAAACCTTGGAAGGCGCGGCACCATTCATTGCAGACGCGCCAAGTGTGGTGTAATAATGGGACAAAAACGAATCGTGACAATGTGACGCGTCGTGTTGGTCACGCTACTCGTAGCCTCACCTGATCAACAGGTTCATCAAAACCTCAACAAAACCTTTCCATCTACCTCTATACCCAGAGACTC
>JABAJW010008989.1:30502-42054 GCA_018855395.1 Arthromyces matolae | reverse complement strand
GATTTTCGAATTTATCTTTGATTTATCTGTTCGTTCTCCTACCTTATAGCTACATATGAATCCAAATCCAGTTCGTCCATCTCTTATACGTCCGCACCTGTTCTCTCTGCTTTTTTTTTTTCGTGCCGCGCTATATCTACGTCTTGCACTTTTTTTCGTGTGCATGAACGTTAAACTACACGGCGAGAACAATTGTCCAGTGGTTCTGCAGATCGCCTACCTTAGCCTTGTGTGTATAATTTAGGATGGCGTTTTGAAGGAACCGCACAGTCACTACCTTATGACATATAATTCTATGTAGTTGAAACAATGACCAATTCAATCAAATGATCAAGACAGACTTTCTTTTCCACCACTGTCACGACTGCCTCCACCACCTGCTGGACAGGCGCATCCATAATCGTCTTTCTGCTATATCTCCTTATTTCTGAGCCATGTCGCATCTTTCGCCAGCTTCTGCTGTCCCTCTTACAAACCGTACGCAAAGCGGAGGATTCAAGACCTCTGGAGGGACTTTCTATGTGTCAAAGCCCTATCGGTCCAAATCTTCAAAGAAGTTGCGCGCCTTGATTACCTTTGCTCCTCGAAAATCCCATTTTGATACTACCAACGAATCCTCGGGTACAAATGAGTTTCGAGTATGCTTCTGGCTTTCAACTTGAGGTGTTTCCAACTAGTAAACTCAAACTTTTTCAGGGTTTCTTCTCATTGTTCTGGATATCGATCTTCATTTTCACTGTACGGGTCTATGTACGCGGTATAGAGTCCAGTGGTCGGCCACTTAATCTTGCCTTCGCCACCATGTTTTCCCAAGATTTGGTGACTCTAGCCATCACTGACGCTGTTTTGGTGTTGAGTACTAGTCTATGTGTTCCATTCGCATTGGCTTTACAAAAGCGATGGATCAACTATTATTGGACAGGCCTTGTCATTCAGCACATCTTTCAGACGTCGATTCTATGTGCTGCGATCACATGGACTTTCAACCGGTTAGCACTAACAACCTCGAGACCCGTTGGTAGCATTTATGAGACCTTTCAGGAAATGGCCCTGGGTCCAGTCTGGCTTTCTTACGCTACACTCCCTTGTGAGCCAAAATGATTTTTCCCGTGTCCGAGTCCTAACTTATATCTCATGTTCAGGTTATGATCATGAAGATGCACTCGTACATGACTGTTAATGGTCAACTTCAACGCACGTCAGTTCATCGCGAAACGGTCCTCAGAGAGCTGCGACAGGCTGCTGATTCGGCTGGTGGTTGGGATGCCGCAACGAGAGATGCCAAGGTGCACCTTCTGGAAGCAGAGGCTGCGAGTACTGGAGCTCAGACCCCCGAAATTACTCCTTCGCCCACGCCTAACCCTGGGACCCCCAATGTTCCGGAAGGCTCAACGTCAACCTACACTGACACCGCCACTGCTAATGCGCTTCGTCGGCGCCTTGCCAAAGTATCAAAGGCGACTGAAGGCGATATATCTATCACCGATATACCTACAGTGATAACCAGTGAAGCTCAGACCAACCACCTCCATGAAACTCACGTACTTGCCAGTCACCCAGACGAGAAAATCGCAGAATTGGCGAGAGAGTATTCAGACCTACAAAGCGAACTTACCAGTCCTGGGCCCCTTTATGTGACTTGGCCCAATAATATTACCTGGAAGAACTTCGCACTCTATCAACTTATCCCTACGCTTGTTTATGAACTCGAATATCCTCGGACGGAAAAGTACGGTTTTGAAACCAACTTTGCACATCAACCTGACAAACAACCACAGGATTCGGCCCATCTATGTGTTTGAGAAGACGGTATGTCGTGCTCGACATTTCTGTCTGGGTATCTCCGAAACTGCCTCTTAGGTTGCTACGTTCGGTACCTTTGCGCTTCTTTACACCGTCACAGAAACTTTCATATTGCCTTATACTCCGACATCCAATTCATCAATACTGAGGCCTCTATTGGATCTCGCTTTACCCTTCATGATGGCATATCTACTCCTCTTTTACATCGTATTTGGTGAGCCATTTGAACCTGTTGGGACCATTCACTTGACAGCTTCTTACAGAGTGTATCTGCAATGCTTTCGCAGAACTTTCTTGGTGAGTTGCCTGGTTCTGCATCTCTTCCATTATTTGATTGATTATGATTAGCTTTGCCGATCGTCAGTTCTATGAAGACTGGGTAAGCTTGTGGTTCTCTAAAATTGTGTTCTCGCTTTGACAACGTTTTCTGTAGTGGGAAAGCGCAACTTGCTTTGATGAATCTTTATTTATGACCTTATGCAGGTGGAATTCGACATCGTGGGATGAATTTTCTAGGAAATGGAATAAGCCTGTGCACACATTTCTGCTTCGACATGTATATGCTCCTACCATACTGGGCTACGGATTGTCGAAGACGTGGGCGATGTTTCTAACATTTCTCCTTAGCGCTTGTGTGCATGAACTTGTCATGGTTGTTGTGACCAAAAAATTTAGGTGAGTTGCAATTTTTGATACGACCAGTCCACCTAACGGATGTATGATGTAGATTTTATCTTTTCGTCCTTCAGGTAAGTAGGCGTCATAGCTTTGTAATGGCGTAGCTCTGAGTCGCGTGCAGATTGTCCAGATGCCAATGATCCTCGTCAGCCGTATACCGGCTGTAAAGCGCAATAAATTGCTGGGAAACATCGTATTCTGGTGTGGCTTATATGCGGGATTTCCCTTGCTTTGTGTAGCCTATGTTGCTTATTAGATCGGTGAATCCTGATTCTCCGCAAGCTACATTACAGTTCGATTTAAATAATACCATATGTACATATCTTGAAAGCAAATTAATGTGTCTATTAGGCGACACCCAATTTGCCCAGGGCAACCGCTGTAGCTCGTCTTCGTTTGTTACCTCTCCGAATCTCGTTTAAATCATTTTCGATATCCAGATCTTTGCAGGGACCAAGTTGGAACAAACTTTTTCCTAACTGTCCAAAGACATGTTGTCCGCCTGCGCCATTTCCCCTGGGCCTGCGTCTTCCCCCTGCTCCTGCTGTGCTGCCACCCTGAGGAGGAGCAGAGGCAGTAGAGCTAGTAAGCGGGAGTGGGAAGGGCGACGGTAACTCGTCAACGGAAAGAGAGTGTGGATTTAGGAAGGGTCCCGAAGTAATTGGAAGAGATGATATAAGACCGGCCTGGGTACCAGAAGAGACCGCTGATCCAATAGGTGTTGGAGGCGGCGACGTGCCAAGTTTGTTCCTCAGCTTACGGGTTATATGTTGGCGTGAAGAAGAGTCGAGGGTAGCGTCTGGAGTCGTCGTTAGACAAGAAAGTACGTTGATATTGAACAAAGACCGCTTACCAGTGGTCCCTTCGCCTTCTTTCTCCTCACGAGCGCGCTTTCGCCTTTCCTCGATACCTTCAAGGAGTCGTTCCCTAACACGCTCACGACCTTTTTTCCATTCATCCTCAACGCGTTCACGCTCTTCGTCATATGCATTCTGTGCACATTCAAGCCCGTGCCGTTCATCCCACTCTGCCTGAGCCAGGAGAGCGCCACGTTGTATCGTAAGGGGCAGTAATCGGAGGTTGTAGAGTGGGACGGTTTCGGGGTGAAGTGACATTTGCATTGCGCTTGCATGTAGAGCAGATATAGTTTCGTGGACGTGTCTCCCGCTATGAAATAATAAGTAGGCATAAAGGGTAATGAAAATAGACTTACTCCTCCCGTCGATCACTCATTTCTTTGCCCAGTTTTCCTGCCAGTTCTCTCCTCCTTTTCTCTCTTTTACCGTCATCCACCGCACCTAATCGCAATGTTTACTTTTAAGGCTTCCAACTTGAAGGAAAATGACATACTGTGATGGTAACGTGAACCACTTGGGTGTGTCTGATGGGTATAAATGTCAACAGATTGCTGCTTAAAATGTGCGTTTGAGTGAGAGTTGTGGATATGGTGTGAGGAGGATTGGTAGGGGAGCTGGAAAAGACCTGGCTGAGGTGGTGGCATGATTGTTGTTGGTCAAGTTGACGGATCACTGACATATTATTACGACAGATCCGAATACCGACCACCACCGCCAAAAGTAGCACGCCCTGGGCGCTTGAGCGCTCAACTTGGATCATATTCTTTGCGCAAGTTTCAAGCATACATTCAATACGTATTATACGACCGGACTTTCGAAAACCAAAAGGCCCGTTCATTCTTCAACGTAACGGGATGAACGTCCCCGGTCTCGAGATTCACAGTGTTGTATTCCATGATATTCATCTTGTTCCACCGACCAAGAGGGCGAGACATCAGATCCAACGTCATCACGAATGTATATCGGTTGGCGCGGCTGCTGTTATCACTGGGAAGGGATCCCTCCGATGAAAGAAGATCGGAAAGTTGAATTGTGGTCCCTGCGAGGCTCCATGTTCCGATAAAGAAACCCTTTTCGTCGGCAAGTTAAACATGCCATGTTGAACCAATGTGGAAATATGAGCTTACCTTCATACGAAGAGTAGGCTTCAGGAGGGGTATCACTTGATGTGGAGAGAATTCTTCATTGGCAAGTAAAGATAACACCTGTCCATTGGGAAAGAAACGGCTGCAATTGTTTTCAAACAGAGGTGAGCACAGATAGTGCGTCGGTTACTCACAGATATCTATGGTAAGTGACCAAATGGTTGACCTATTGCATGCAAACCAAACGTCATGACCATGAGAAGCTTATCGTACTGAAAGGACCTACTTTAACCCAAGTGTTCTCGCTGAGACCAGGGCGGCTATGGCGAGATCGGTTGATGATTTTTGACCAAGGATGTTCAAAACTTACGTGTAATGGCATGTTGCTATGTATACCCCGTCGAGGCGAACACGAGGGTGTTCTATATAAACACGCCTATAATCGTACAAACAGCGATCCAAAACCGAAGTAAATTCATCGAGGCTCGCCACTTGAGGAGACCTATATGTATCGCCTACCAACTCTCTGCATAAACCATGAGCATCTAATTTAGGCAGTTACAGTGCCAAGGCATACCTCCAAATACCAGAATCAAGTGCGATGACGCGTGCTTTGCGACTCACGGAGGCGAAGCGTTCGATTGAGCCGGGATCAAGTTTTTGAAGGACCACGACCAGGAGTTCGTCAGGAACTTTCTGCAAGTGCACAGGTTCTTCCTCATCCTCCGGCTCGAAGGTGAGTTCATCCGGAAAACCGGCAAGGATGGTGGCCAAAGCTGGTCGCGTGACATGGGCGCTGGAGGCATTGACAGTGACACTGGCACGAGACATCATGGGCAACGAAACCTGGGGTTTCGTAGGAAGTTCGTCCACTTTATTATTGGTTCTCTGCGTAGAGTCCTGCACCGCAGCGATAGAGGCAAGTGCTTCCTCTCGGTGGTAGGCTCTGTCGACATTGGGTTCCTGAACAGGAGTAATAGATGAGCGGGTATTGATCTATGTTTGCCAACGATGAAATACCATGCGGAATGCCTGGCGATAGAGGAAAAGTGCATTATCAAGGTCTCCATTCTGTTCACTGTGCACAGCACGGCGATATACATTGAGAGCAGAACCAAGAGTTCTGGGAAGTTGTGATGAGGCAAAGTGGGCGGAAGGGACGTAATTAGAGCTTGTTTCAGCTGTGAGCTGATAAAGCTGAGGGTTCGGCTTCGAAGTTGCTGAAATGATTGGCGCTTTAATAGTTGCTTCAATACTTAAATTCTCTGGCAATGCCTGCCAAGTTGGTGACCGTAGTCCTACATCATTGTTATCAGAGCCAGCGACGGCCTTTCTGCTGCGTAATTCAGCTAGCCATTCCTGCCTGAATTGCGCGAGCTCGCCGGACTCCTCCTCTTGCGATACTGGAGATTGCATATAGGAATAAAGAAAGAAATATGTCCGTAGAGGCTTTAAATAATCAGCAGATAATTACGTAATCTCTATGTGTGACCTGGTTCTCTTCACTTCTTGGCTTCTCATCCCTTCAGCCCCTCTCCAGATAGCCTTCCGTCAAGGCTATGGAAAGTAACAAAGACGAAGCTATCAAGTGCTTCTCAATTGCAAGGAAACATCTCGAAGCAGGCAATATATCCTCTGCCCGCAAGTTCTGCCAAAAATCATTATCCTTATTCGAAACAGCGCAGGCCGTTACCCTACTTGCATCCATTAATTCGACACCAGAGCCGGACTCTTCAGCATCTAGCTCAACCTCTACGGGCACTGAAGAACACCCTTCTGCATCAGGAGCAAAACACAGGCACCCCCAGGGCTCCAGCTCGAGTTCAAGCAGTACTACCAAAAGCAATGGTACATCAGGTGGCATTGGCGGTGACAAGAGGGAATATACAGCTGAGCAACATGCGGTTGTGAAGCGGGTACGGGCCTGCAAAGTCACAGAATATTATGAGATTTTGGCTGTCAAACGTGAATGCGAGGAGACAGAAATCAAGAAGGCCTATCGAAAGGTATGTCTCCATAGTCGCCCACTATATATTGTTACTGATGTCTTCTTGCTGTATCAGTTAGCTCTTGCACTCCACCCTGATAAAAATGGAGCTCCAGGAGCTGATGAGGCGTTTAAATGTAAATTTACCCCGTTTACTTCGAAATAGTGACTGACGGTGTTGAAGTGGTTTCCAAGGCATTCCAAATTCTTTCAGGTATTGATTATTATCATATATGGCACATACCTATCATAACACTGAGCCATCGCTTTACTATAGATCCACAAAAACGTGCAGTTTACGATCGCAGCGGTGGTGATCCGGAAGACCGATTTGGTGGAATGCCTTCTCGAGGACCCAGCTTCTCTGCCAGCCCATTTGGCGGTGGCGCGTCCTTTGACGGTGAAATGAGTCCTGAAGATCTCTTCAATATGTTCTTTGGTGGTGGGAACGCTTTTGGACCTTCTGGATTTGGTGGAGGCCCTGGTAAGTCTATTCACCTTTCCATATCCATAGTAGTTGTTGAGAACGAATGGTCCCTCCAGTCTTCACGACAACTTTCGGGCCAGGAGGCTTTCGAACAACTCGTATGGGTGGCCAGGCTAGGGCGCGACAACAAGATGCTACCGAGCCGCGATCAGTGTTTATTCAATTATTGCCACTTTTCATTCTATTCGCGTTCTCATTGCTATCAGCGCTGCCAAGTATGTTTGGTTCAGCACCTGTCCCGGATCCTCGATTCTCATTCCAATCGTCTGCACGATATAATCTGGCACGCCAAACCGCAGGCATAGCCGTTCAATATCATGTCAACAAGGCAGAATTTTTGGGCCATCCCGTAATTGGAGCAGAGCTCGCACGGGCAGGACAATCAGGCGAGTCGTCGGAAAAGACTGTGGAACGGGGACCGGCAATGGCGAAGTTCGAAAAGGTAGTCGAACAGGCGTATACTCAAGATCTATATGTTCAGTGTCAACGAGGAATGGAACGCAAAGAGCGTGCAAAGGAGCAAGAAATAGGTTTATTTGGAATTGGAACAGATTGGGACAAGGTTCGGGCGATAGAAAAGGAAACGATAGACAGCTGCGAGGAACTGAAGCGGCTTGGTGTAATGGTTGGATGATATGCTTTATAATATGATAATCCATATTTATTATTTTGTTGTGTGGTATGACTCTTTAGGCGGCAGCAGCAGCGGCAGCTCTCTCCCTCTCCAGTCTGATGTAAAAGTTTTCCTGGCGCTCCACTGTTACATGTTAGCAAAACCCAAATTTTTACGGGCCACGTTCTGACTCACAAGCCTTGAGATGGTAGCCATACCTTGATGAATAGAAAAGTTAACAAGGGCTCATGGACATTGGATAAAAAGAAAAAATACCAGTAAGCATATCCCCCAGTGATTCCAAGGCCTAGACCACAGCTGACGTCGATCCAGAAACGCTTTCTGAGCATTCCAGTAATAGGTGCAATGGCCATTGTCGAGGGTCTGTCTTGGATGTTGTGTTGGTTTGGTTTGAGGGCAATGTCGGACTCTTAGACAACCAAACTCATGCAAACATTGACTTACGTAATCCTCTGCTCAGCAATCCCTTGTGCCCAGCTCGTGCCATCGTTTCGCCACCATCGCCATCTCGCTCTCTCTTTTCAATCGCTGCGACACATTTTACTCATTCTCTGTTCCAATTTTCGCGTTATCAGCGGTTAAAGGCAACCGAATAACGCACCAGTTCCTCATATCACCTTGACCCACTTGTTCTCATCTATGGAAGACCCTTCAGGCTCAGGAGGATGGCGATTTGCCCAGTGCTTTGGTGACAAGGGCGAGGTTGAAGATATAACAGAAGGTCCGTTGATTAATCAACTATCTACTTCTTCAAAGGGTGTGTTATAGAACTTCTATCAACAGCGGACATCATATCTACCGTCGAGTTTGACTCTACCGGCAATTATCTGGCCACGGGAGACAAAGGTGGTCGTGTCGTTCTCTTTGAACGCAACGAATCGGTCAGTATCGCCACGCTTATCTATCTCGTTTATCGCGTGTCTCTCGTGCCAAGCTGATTGTACTTCTGATTATATCCCTTGCTTTTTATGGCGCTTACTGCAACTGCAAACCCTTTTACGACAATTCGTCTGTTATTTGATCGCGATTTAACGATGCGCAGAAAAAAGGCTGCGAGTACAAGTTCTACACCGAGTTCCAGTCCCACGAACCCGAGTTCGATTATCTCAAATCCCTGGAAATTGAGGAAAAGATCAATAAAATTCGATGGTGCAGACGGCAAAACTCCGCCCACTTTTTGTTGTCGACTAATGGTGGCGTTTTCTATTGTTATCTACCTTCGTGTAAAGCAACTCACTTGCTGAAACAGACAAGACGATCAAACTCTGGAAAGTCTTCGAGAAGTCTCTTAGAGTCGTCTCTGAATCCAATCATTACGATGGCCAACGGCCTTTGCCCCCTCCAACAAATCCCAGCCATCTAAGGCTACCTCGCATGGCACAGCAGGACAACATCATTGCTGCCGTACCTCGCAAGGTTTATGCCAATGCACATGCATATCACATACACTCCATCTCTGTCAATTCCGACCAAGAAACGTACATTTCCGCCGATGATCTCCGTATCAACCTATGGAACCTCAATATAAGCGATCAAAGCTTTAGTACGCAACATCTGACTCTTGGTGACTGCGTTGTAACATGTTTTCCCGTTAGACATTGTCGACATCAAGCCTGTGAATATGGAGGAGTTGACTGAAGTCATTACCGCAACCGAATTTCATCCTAACCATTGCAACCTTTTCATGTATTCAAGCTCGAAGAGCAACATCAAACTCGCAGACATGCGTGATTCCGCTCTGTGCGACACTCATGCGAAGTGTAAGCCATTTTGTGCCACTCTCCAGCATGCCATTTTGAATTATATGTTTCTTCAAGGTTTTGAAGAGGAAGAAGATCCCAGTTCTCGATCCTTCTTTTCAGAGATTATCTCATCGATCTCAGATGTCAAGTTCAGTCACGATGGACGATACATTCTGGCTCGCGATTATCTCAACCTCAAGATCTGGGATATCAACATGGAAAGTCGACCGGTAAAGACGATCCCCATTCACGACCATCTCCGGGGGAAGCTATGCGACCTATACGAGAATGACTGCATTTTTGATAAATTCGAATGCATTTGGGGTGGTGATGACAAGTATGTCATTCTTCTCGTTATCTGACTTGGAGACCTGATGACAAGCCTCCTAGGCACGTGCTAACTGGCTCTTACCATAACTACTTCCGCATATATGATGCGGACACACTGAATGACGTTGTCCTTCAGGCTGACAAGTCGGCATTTAAAGCTAAGAAGATCGGGGCACCGCTTCCAGGGAAACCAGGCTTGAAGAACGGCCAAAGGGGTTTGAGAGATGCGATGCAAGTTGACACGCTCGATTTTAACAAGAAAATCTTGCACGCGAGCTGGCATCCTCGGGAGAATACAATTGCTGTATGGCTTACGCACTATCGCTTTGAGACCTTGACTAACACGTTTCCAGATTGCTGCAACCAACAATCTCTTCTTGTATAGCGCTGCATAATGAAACGGATGTTGAATGAATCTGTGACCTGCAGGCTGATAATTTAGCAATGAGACTCCAATTTCCTGGGTTAGAAGAGAGACACACTACATTTACGCATGGACATCCAACCAACTCCACACGACTGACTTGCAGCAACACGTATATATATATAATCTCCATTCTCACTTGTAATTGGTTCAGAGCGTTTCTTGTTCTCTTCTCCCTACTTACACCTATACCTTTTCACCGTTAACGTGTTTGTCATGATCATGGCTGTGTCACTAACTGCATTGTTCGTTCCTTTCGTGATCATCACAATCGTTTCAACTCTTGTCCATCTTGCTTTGCTTTTTCCAGAAAGGTCTTGTGGGCCTTTTGATAAAAATTCGAAAGAATCCGTCACGCTCAGCGGATGCTCTTGGCACTTGTGAAGTAACCGTCGAAAATTTCCGATGAAAGAATACAATCTCTGACCCACACTGGTGGCAAAAGACTCGCAGCAACCACCTAGGCCTGTTTCTTGCCCGTTAAATACAGTTTCTTCGCAAGTTTTCTCCACTAGTGTTGGATACCTAGGATATGCTGGAGCGCACCCAGTTTGCATGATCTCAGATCTATTCTGTTCAGGATAGCTACAGGAGGCCTAGATTCAAATTCACGTTAGTGGACCGATTATGATCCTCGGCCGTAAGAGGGCCCGCATTATAGCCTTTCGAAGTCTGCAAGAATAGTCAACCGTTGGCCACCAACATTCAGCTTTTGTATACGGTGCCGCAGTTGTTAACGTTCATGGGCCACCCTATTGATACCCCTACAACTGCTGATTTTATGAAGAAGGTTGAATTATATCTTCAAGATGATCCAGATGCTCGTCAAGTCCTGCAAGTCCTGCAAGGATTGAAGCATAAAAAAACGTGAATATTTTTCTCTGCTGCTCCTTGGAATTTTTGAGTCTTACATTCACACATCTGTATCTGGCAGGTATTCTGATATCAAGTGTGACGTCCGAATAATAACTTCAAGTCGTTTGAAGAGAGATCCAAAGCTCATTCGCGATCTCAACGCAGTCTTGCCACCAGAATTTACTATTCATGTACTATGTCCCCCAGTAAACACCGTTGGTCTCGAGTTCCTTGTTTTACTTGGACATAACCGAGGCGAAATTTTGGCGACGTCCGGCCTCGATGGGTGCAGAAGGCCCCGAGGTCCAAGCTCGACTGAGGAGCTCAGGAACGTGCTCCCCTTGACGGATGAGTGGGAATCCATCGAGGAGACATGTTTGGCCTCTCCACAGTGGGGAAGTTGTCTTCAGCAACTCCTGAAAAGAGTAACTCTCGTCAATGTATTATCTGCGAAAGCTTCTAATTACTTGTTTGCTGTTCAGGAATGCGACGACCCTCGACTGGATGAAGACTACAGACGACTCGTTCTGAGACGTTCGACACGTCTATGGAAGAAGGCACGAGTCATGGCCCCTTCTCTATTCCTGTTAAACGTGGCCCGAGAGGAAGGTTTGTGTTATGGTGACTGGGGCGGATTTGCTGTATGCATGTTATTGGAATTATATAGCCC
>JABAJW010008989.1:0-30392 GCA_018855395.1 Arthromyces matolae | reverse complement strand
ACAAAGCAGCAATCAACGGTAATATCATTTGCATGAAGATTCTACGAGTCTATCAAGGCGACGACATGGTCAAAAATTTGAAGGTGAATGCGAATGCACTATGGGGCCTCCTTTCGTACTAAAAATCGCTTTTGCGTTCGCAAGATTGCTTCTCGAGAAGTGCTCACTTGGAGTAGGTTGAGCCATCCGAATATACTTCCTTTCCTGGGTGCTCAATTGGCAGCCCCACGTTTCGCGCTCATTTCGCCGTGGATGTCGAATGGTAACCTCCGTAATTTTTTAGAGGCCCACCCTGGTCATGACCGACTTTTGGCAGTATGTTATCGTTGTGGCTTGGATAGTTTTTCTGCTGAATATTGGTTCAAGTGTTTCGAGGTCTCGAGTGGGTTGAAATATCTGCATGGTCTGAACCCGCATGTGTACCATCGGGACATCAAAGCTGTTGGTCAGGTCTGCTTCCATATGTACTTGTTCTGACAAACGTTGACCAGGTCAATATACTGGTTAAAGACGATGGTGTGTGCTGTTTAAGCGATTTTGGACTTTCGTCAATTGCTGGGTCGCAGAGGCTTGAGAGCAAGTCTTTTGCTGGAGGGACGATGCACTGGCAGCCGCCAGAAGTGGTTCTTGCCGATTCCACAGTTTCATTTGAGCATAACCTGGATTCCGCCGCAGCGGATGTCTATGCGTATGGATGCATGGTGCACGAGGTATGTAAACAATCAATGATAAGATTGAGCGCCTGTTTAAACTTACGACATTGAGGTTTATACTGGAACGCATCCATTTTTTGAATTAAAGCAGGGGGCATTGATCCGAGCTCTTGCAGAAAAAAGGAGACCCACTCTTGATGGAGTTGATGCGGCTTTCGAGATCTCGAAGCAATTCAGGGCCCTCATAAATTCTTGTTGGAACGATGCACCCGAGCGACCTACGATGTCGCGGATCAACAGCGAAATAGAAAAAGAGCTCAAGTCTTACTTTTGTCGTGGATGTGACGCTTGCGAAAACCTCGAACGGCGGCAGCTCAAAGTATGTTTTGGAGCCTACACTTTTTTTCTCTCGCTCTGATGGATGTCCTTGAGGCTGTTGTTAGATCGACGTCGCCGAGTCAATCTGAGCCAATACTTACGGGCGTTCTCTCGGAAGAGACGTTGGGTGGCCCCGGAAATCCCACTCAAAGCCTTAGTAGTGGGTTGATGACACCACCCGCGACCGGCAATGACAGCCCTGTCATTGCGGAACCGTTGGGTAATACGAGGTTTGAAATTACGGAAGAACGTGACTCAACGGGAAAGGATGTTCTCGGAATTATTCTTCCTCGATCGGAAATACGTGGCACGAGCAGATCATTGACTCCTCCCGAGACGCCGACTAGAACTCTCGATAAGATCCAATTGAGTGCGCATTCTCCTCCATTTTGTCCAAGTCCGGGGTTGAAAATTAGAGCACATCGCCTTAATCTTGACGCAGCAGAGTTTACGCCTCGGGGTTTTACGAAAAATCCATTGAATTGGCAGGCGAAAGAGTTTGTGCCGCTCGGAAAGGGGCATTTTGTTGGCAAGGATGGGACCAGGTCCACTTTGGATGCATCTTCGAGAGGATTGAACCCCCATGCACAATCGTTCATTAGGGATTCTCCCACGAGAATATTTCCGAGCTAGCGGGTTGTGATGTGGCGTAACATGTAGTAGTTGGATACATGTAGTTTAAAACCTGGGGTGTCATGTAGGATTCCTTGTATGGATGATCAATGGAATGGGGTAAAAAAAAGGCATGTTTTTGTGAAGAAGTGTGTGGGGAAGCCTTGCTTTGATCATGAGACCTTGTTTTGATCGTGTGCCAGGTACTTGTGAGGGTTCAAACGTTGACAAAACTTTTCATCGATGAATCGATTGATATTACGGGGATTAAAGAAATGAGTATAGCACACGACAAAAGATTCGCCGAGAAACGGCAAAGAGTGAATGATCAAATTGAGATCCAAACTCCGATTGGGCGGTGTTAAAGTAAAGTTGACGGGTTAATAATTTTTGGATCAAACCGATTCTGTGGCCACCTGAGCCTGAGCCTCGCCGCATTTTTTTGCCAAAATTCTCCATCTAAACTACTCATGTTTTTTATCTCTTATAAATGGCCAAAAATCGTTTTTCTGGTATGTCAAAAAATATTAAATTTCTTTCCTTCCATGACAATTCCTCTAGTCATTCCAAACCAACCTTCTTCATATCCCCTCATAACTCAGCTCACCGTCGAAGACGACGACGACGACAACGATATCTGTCCTGTTTGCGATGGAGAATGCACCTGCGCCGTCCAACCTCGACTCCCTCTTTCCATGGCTCAACTCAGCGCCAGTACAAGTCCCAGTACAACCGCAGTTCAATCAACAAAACCTCTTTTACCCCCTCTAAAGATCAAACTTACCGTTCCACAAGGCATGCGCGACAAGACCATCCTTCAATCTTCTTCATCTTATCCAAAAGACGACAACACAGATCCTTTTTCTCATACATACGTCCACCAGCAACCTCTCCCTCATCATCCTCAACATCCTCCACAAAAGCGTAGAGGTCGTCCTCCAAAAGCTGTCGTCGCTGCCCGACAACTCCCAGGGAAAAAACTTTTAGCCGACGCCCATGAGGTTTCCACGTTGCAGTCCCAATCATCCCGATCTCTAAATCACCTCAAGCACAAAAAAATTCCCCCAAAACCTCCCCTGTCACTCAAGGGCAGACCTACCATCAAGAAATCCGGTCCCGCTAAGCGCAGAAGGGTCTCCTCCAGTGACTCATCCGATCTTAGCGATACCAACAATCGTTATGGCTTTGGCCACTTTGACGACGACGACGACGACGCCTTGTCTGGCCGGTTCCCTACCTTTGTCTCCGCTTCTGCCTTGTCATCCCACGCCTCTTCTTCCGACGCTGAATCCAGCGAGCTGTCTAGCCTCGATGAAAGCGATTCATCCATCGAAGCAGAAGAAGAAAACTTTATCGTTTCCGAGATGGAGGGCCGAGCCAGAGTTCGTCGCGAATTATTCGGAGACGACGTGCCTAAGAAAAGAGACCCCCACAATGCTTGGGTCATCCGTCCTCGGAAAAAGAGCGTTGGCCCCAGTGATGCCGAGATGGATATCGACTCAGATGCTACCGAAGATGAGGACAACCAAGACGAAGAGGATGGTGATGAAGAAAAAGATGACGATGACGATGATGATGATGATGACGATGGGGATCAAGACGACAACGAGCCACGTTACAATGGTTTTGCTACCGGCTGGTCCGAAGAAGAAGACGAGTCCAGCTTTGACGCCGATCTCTTCTTTGCCAACTTGTCCGATTCTGACGCCAACAGCGCATCCTCTGCTTCAGACGGTGAAGGGGACGACGGAGATCATTCTGATATGGAATCAATCATGGCATCCGTTGCTAGCCTACCTGAAATGCCTCCAGAGTTGCAGATTCAGGAGCGCTGGGATGGTCAGATCGTCTTCACCAATGGCTTGCGCGAAGGTCAGGGAATGCTTGACCGCGATTTCGAAGTACACGCCGCGTCTTTCGCTGAATCAAGTCCGTCCCCCAATCCAGACAGCGATGTCGAGATGTCCGATGTGGACGATGAGGGGTATGAGCAAGATGCAGATGAGGGTGATGGCGAGACTACAGATGAAGAACTCGTGGGCGAAGACGATCTCCCCAATGAGCGCGCCATGAGGATGTTTAATACCCCCTTCAGCGTTTCTTCAATCAACCCCATGTCCACCATGAGTCCTGCCGTTTCTCCGGGCCCGCGGAATCGATGGCCATTTTCACGGAGCGTGGACTCGCCGAAACCGGCTGATATCCTTTCTGGCAAGGTCTTTTGGGACTCGGACGATCAAGACGAGTTTGAAGAAGAGTCCATGAGTCACATCTCATCTATCGGCCAAGGTCCTCGCAGAGGAGATTTCCTACCCTCCAAGGATTCTCGCCAGGCCATCATTGATGACCTCCACGCAGATGTTCCTTCACCCCACCCGAGATTCCGTCGCCGACAGCCGTCCTTCGTCCATATGAAGAGTGTAAGTTCAACTTTGTTCCTCTTCTTTTTTTTCTTCTTTCTTATAATTTATCCAGGTGGAACAAATGCTTCAGCAAACCTTCGTATCTCATTCACCCATCACATGCGCCCCCTCACCTTTGCATTTAATCGCGTCCTCTGCTGACAAGGCTGTCGTCTTGTCTCCAGACATGGCCCCTACAGTTGATCTAAACGATGTGTTGGAATCTTCCTTTTTGGATGCAGAGCCATCTGACTCTCAAAACACTTCGACTGATAGCGAATCAAAAAAACACGTCAAAGCCCTCAATCGTTGGGACCTGGTGTCTGTTGGTGCCTTCCGTCAAAGTCGCGAAGGTGCAGAGGGCCGCTGGGCTTTGGATTCCACGCCCAACAACAAAACGGACTACGCCACCATGATGAAGTCAAGCCCCCTCAGTACCATGCTCTGGCATAATAAATCCAACACCTCGCCTCGTCTCTCGCGCAAAATGAGTGTCATCATTTCCCCCGTGATCCTTCCTGTCCGTGATCACGATGGTGACCGCACTCCAACCAATATCCCCCCTGCCCGTCATCAAAAACAGATGCACGATAATAATTCCAACAAAACTCGCAAAGAGCTTCGACGTGAGCGCAAACTCAAGCGCAAAAGCTACGGGGCGGTGCACAACTCCCATCAACGCCATCAGCACCATAATCATCATCAACACCATCCCAATAACAAATCCAGAAGTACTAACTCGTCCCAGCGCACAAATTTCTTCTCATCCGTCCCTCCGCTGAATCTTTGATTTACCAATTTGAACCCATTGCATCTCCATAAATGACAACGATCGCCTCGACATCTTTCCACCATCCACCATTCTTGTCATCCAATCCTCGACGACGATCACAAATTGCTTCATATTTATTTGATGACCCCTTGGCATGAATTGTCTCTTACATCAACAATGTTACATTTCCATCCATCCCCCTCCCACTGCCATCCACTTCGTGCATGCATCTGAAGTTGTACTTACATACTATACGCACTGAACCTCTCCTTTTCATACCATGTTATCTTCCTCTGGGCGTGGATGTCCCCCCTTTATATCCGTTTCTCGTGTGCCAGCCTCTTCCCTGCTCCTCCATTCCATGTTTACCAGATGTCGCCCGCCTACGTAGCTTGTTGCGGAATTTGATTGAAATATATTCCAACCCTGTACCAAAGAAACGCGATGGGGAATGTACTTGATTGCTTCTACTTTTGACATGTCTTCCAGCAAGGATAATATAACAGTAAGTAAACGATAAACGTTCTCTTCAAAGTGCAGTTCCATTCAAACACAAAAGTTGCTGAGTGTCAAAGAGAGATGGATGATACGTACACCCTGTTAGTTCCTTGCGCCGTGTAAGGCCAGCTTCGACGAGCATGTCGAGCGTTGTCAAGTCTCCGGTCAAGTTGAGTACTGGAAGCGAATCCCAGCTAGGGAGTGTCCGCTTGGGCAGGTCTAGCAGGCCAACAGCACTAGTCCTCGCAGTTTCCATCAGGGGCAGTATAAATTGCTTCTTTTTCTCCAGAGTAAGGATCTTGACGTGTGAGCCAATCTCGAGATGGTTTGTGGAAAGAGAGACGAAATCAGGGTAGTTGGGATACAACATGACGTAGCCGCGAAGGTAAACCAGCTCAATAAAGTACTTTTTCCAAGACTTTGTCCATTTATTAGAGCGCACATTAGGTACTATCGCCTCATCGTGCTTGAAGACAGAGCCTGATAGACGGTGGGGAAGATAGTCATGAAACTCACGCCAGGGTTCCGGAAAATAGATTGCCCCCCAGCTACATGGGATCGGCGAGAGATATGGCGTTGTGGGTTCCAGAATTCCTTGCTTGTTGAAAAGAGTGCGCGCGTCGAAGAGACGACGACCTTCGGGACGTAGTTCGATATTTCTCTGTTGGTACAGGCTTATTCCAAACATCAGTCGCGATTTTGATCCCCCGTCCCCATATCTAACGAACATATGAGTATCATACATGACATGGCCAAATATTGAACGAAGTGACCTGTATCGCAACAGAGACATTTTGGCCCAGGCATAGAATAAGGGAGACAGTTCCACGTCATCTTCAAGCAGAAGGCCATATGTATTGTTTGATTGAGGATACCAGGATTCAACGACTGCCGCCATGAGACCACCTTGAACGACACGATGATGCACAAATACATTTCCATGGGGCCAGTCTATATTTTGCACGATTTTTAGAGTCTCTGCGTCTGCTGATCGTTCCACATTCACGCGAAGATTGACGATGTCACCATAAAAACGAGCTCTGACAAGGGATTTCAAAAGCCTATTGAAAGAATGAGGTCTGTCGTTTGTAATGATACTGATATCGAGTCGCGGTTTATGCCAGTCTGGGAATAGACTGGTTAGCTCATCTGCTTAGAAAGATCCATAACACAGTACCTTTCCACTCAGAAAGTGAAAGAGAGCTCATCCATTCTGTATGGGAAAGATCATCTTGACGCAGTCGAACAGAGACAAGTTCTTCGTGAAAGTGAAAGCGGTTGTCCAGGTTGGTGTAGAGACCAGTAAAAATTTTATCTTCTTGTAGACTGAGAATGACATCAATTTTGTAGGCGAAGTTCTCAATCCAAGCAGAAAATCCGCCTGAGTTGTTGTCCGGCATTTCATAGAATAGGACACAGTCGTTTGACGCTTCAAATCGGCCATAGTGCCGTGAATCAGAAATTGGCCTTGTGGTTTGGTGGATCCATATTTTCAAGGTGCGCTTGCTAGTGTTCGCGGCCGTACAGAGCATTGGGCCAAGTTGAAGCAATTCTTGAAGAGTTGGAAGAACGACCATCAAGACCCAGGCAGTCGTTGACACCGATTCAGCTGGCTTTCCAAGTACTACGTCATAGACCACCTCAGTTATAAGGGTTTGAGAAATTCCTTGATAATGCTCATGGATGGCAATGTCGAATTCTGAACCTTTTGGTGTTTCCACGTCGAAGACGACACCACCTATTCCGTCATTGCGACTTGCAGCAATATGTTCTCCAAGCTTGGTCCAAGGGTCTGTCATCTGAGGTGAAGAAACAAAGTGCGCTGCAAGAGCAGCAGGCATTACAAAAGGAGGTAGCAAATGATGTGCTTCCTGGGGGTAGCCCATTGTCCTACGAAGACACGGCTCCAAAAGATTGAGACAAGAAAAGCAAACACCGACTGGTCCGTATGGGAACGAAAGCGCCGGTGGTCGTAAAAGGATGCCTTGAGTGCGATTATTCTCTCTACAAAGTCCATCCTCATTGAGGAACAGCACCCATCCAGAAAGCTGAGCGGCGGCATGGATTTGGTAAATGCTAGGATCGACAACGCCTGTATTTATTGTTTGAATTCGTATATCTGGACAGTTCGGATGTGAAGACAAGATCTCTTGAATGGCGGAACGGGCATCGGAAACATGAACTTGAGGACATAGTAGGATTATTTCTCGGAGTTGAGATGGTCCAAGTAATGAGGCGAGGACGTCTTGCAATGTGTGAAAAGAGTTCTGGGTTACTGGAAGTATGGCGGTCAGCGAGAAAGCCGCAACGGTAGAAGCGGAAATATTCAGAGCAATGTAACTTTTGCCGTCGTCGTGATGCTTAAGGTCGAATGGAATGTCTTTAAGTACGCTCTGATTCCGTTGTAGACGAGAATTCGAAAAGATGGAAGAAATAAACAAAATTGCAAGTATAATCAGTGCATACAGAATCCAGATGGACCGATAGTGCAAATGCTGTCCTTTCTTGGGAGGCAGGGTCATGGTGGTCCAGGTTGAACAAGCGCCAGTGAAACTCCGACTTCAGTTCAGAAAAATCATAGCTCATGGCAGACATTAATATCTTATTTGAAATAGAGCATTATAACATATATTTGCTCCGTAGATCCTGCACATAAGTATATAGGTAGGTACACTCCAATTTAGCACCAACAGAACCTAAGCTCGGGGGCAAAACGTTAACAATGGAAAGTCAAGGAAGTACATTACACACACACCTTTCATTTAGAACCCACGCAACTTGATCGTAGGCTTCCTCTCCATACCATTTGAAAGAGGATAGATGCCCTTTGCGCTCGACCGTGGTGGCATTTAGGCGGGAAGCCTCGGATTGAAGTGTATCAGGCAAATTGTAAACTTCGATTCTTTCCATGCCATGTTTTTGTGCAATTAACGCGATCGCCGTCAGCAAGTTAGCAAATTTAACAGTGGGACTGCTCAGGCGAGTAACAAGCAATGTCTTCGCCATGATATCAAAAGTCCAAGTAGCAAAAGTGACAGCGTCTCCAAAAATTCCCAAAGGTTCGGTCAGTGTGAATCCAGACTTTTTCAGGATATCTATATTCCTCCAATGTTGAAAGGCAGCCACCCCGCATGATGGGAGAATAGCGAAAGTGACCTTATGGCCATTCACAGGCGATAACGTGTGCATGATGTTTTTCGTGTCGTCTTCCCAGAGTTTGACGTTTCCAAACTCATCTAATAACGTCCAGGAAGCCGTGCCAGGTGTTGATGTTATTGACTCAACATTCCAGAAAGTGGACAGAGGCGATCGTACTTCCCAACCTTCTGTCTCCTTCGTGGGACCACATTGTCTGTAGAAGTCTGGGCCAATATCGCTCCAAAGCGTCGAAAACCATCCGTCACCAGCATGTGCGACTCGAGGTGGTGGAGCGCCCCATTCATGTGGAAAATTGGGGGGAAGTAGAGAGGCGTCTGCTATAACCCAATGTACCAAGCGCATCATGTGTTTTGCGTACCCGTTCCCTCGAAAACGTGCAGGAGTAAAGACGGAAGCTACCCCATAGCATGTCACTTTCTTTGGCTGAGGATTGGACGGAGACGAAACGAGACCCTCTCGACGAAATCTATGCTAAGATTGAGAACGCGAAAAAGTTTAGGCTCAAGGAAGGATGTACGTTTCGCAGGAGCACAAAAAATCCGATGTAGTTGGATCATTCCGTGGTGCGAGAACCCTTAACAAAGAAAAAAAACATGAAAAATTCTATGCACTGCAGGGGGAAAAAAATAAGAAAGGACCTACCATGTGATTAATTTTCCATTCCGTGCAACCTCTTGTTGGTCTGTAAAATCATCCCTAGCTAGATACTCTTCGAGGGTACGACCTATTCCCCATTCCACAGCAGACCTTCGTCTTGACTCCAAGGTTTGCTCCGGCGTTGCTGGAAACAAAGATAGCGAGGAAAGAATATTTGAAGCCATGAAAAAGGATCAGGTAGCTGAGAATTTCCATTTGGTTCGTCACATTTCGGTCACACTGTCACTGTACACAGCCATGAATTGTGAAAAGAGTGAACAAGAAATTAACAGTACAGAACAATTCCGTGCTTCAAGCAATCCCCTTGGCAACACCTCGCAATCCATCCCTAATAGCGCTCCTTTCTGCAAGCAGCGCCACAATTTGCCATCGTTGATCTCGAACCTCGCGATCCTTCAACAATGCAATATCGTGATAATTATCATCCATCACATCCGTTTCACCGAGGGCGAGGCGCATTGCCGTAGCAGACTTGTTGGGGAGATCTGCAGGCGCGATGGTCAACAGGGTTTGGAAAGCGGATGTAGACAGAACGGCTGGAGGGCGATGATGAGACTTGGAAGAGTTCGAAGGTGATATGGAGGATATTGCATTTGAGGCAGATGTCAGGGTAAGAGCGTGAGTTATGAGTTGCTTCAATTTGGCCTGTCCGATGTATGTCAATCGAAGTATAGTGGAAAGTTTCTACAATGCCACAGACCTCGCATGCGAGATTCATGAGGGATGGTACATTTCTAGCTGGAGCACCCAAGTTGTTTTGCGCGGAAATTAGATTCATGCGGTCGGATATATGGGCCAAAGTTGGAGCACGACTGATTGAAAATAGGTGTACAGGAAGTCGGCTCCCAGGTGGATCTAAGGCTGAAGGTTAAGGACAAAAAATTGCGCCACACAGATTCCTCCACTCACCCCCTCTTTCAGGTAATAGTATGACACCACGTTCGCTAGATATTTCATCAGTCTGCAAGTGCGGTGTCACAGATTCAGGCGTCTTCAAATTGCGTAGCCTTTCACGCTCTCGCTTGCCAACACCCAGGGTCCACCGTTTAAGGCGCGTAGAACGCAGAGTTTGGTTGTGTTCCTCTGTGCGTTTGCGCTTCAATGGAGGTGGTTTGTGGACGGGAGGTGGTGCTGGAAGAGGTGGAGGTGGATGGCGATGAATTGTCGAGTCAAAGAGTGATATGATGAGAGCGTTGTGCAGTTGAATGAGTGATTGTGCGGTTAGATACCGGTTGACAGCCTCTTCAAATTCAGCACGCGATGTCTGCCCAGTAACAAAGGCTTTAATGGCGCTGAAGTATTGCGGGGCATTGAGCCCAAGTTGCTCTGTCAACGACGCCTTTATTCTCGACGTCGAAGACAACGACATGGAGAGAAATTTACACTTGTTTGGCCTTGTACAACTAACCATGTACACTTTTAAATTATACCTGACACAAGTGGTATATTCAATATTGCGGATTTAAAAAAAAAACAAAATTATTACAAGTCTAATGTACTTCAATCGTGGTCATATAAAGATCTAGAACAAACCTGACATCCATCCAAATATGCGAGATACACCAGAGGGCGTAGTTTGAGCATCTTGTTGGGGTTCTTGAACCGTGTTACCAGGGGATTCCAAGGAAGTCGCCGTTTCTGCTGGGTCCTTGTTACTCCATACCACTCGGCCCCGTCCGTCTGTCACAAATGGTGGTTCCCGTATATGTGAAAGATGCGCGGGCACATCAAATTCTGTACCTAGCTCGGATGTCGAACTTTCATGTGAACTCGTAATAACTTCGTGCAATGGCGTTGTCGCCACAGGCGCGGATGGACCTGGAGAAGCTGTGAAGGCTGACGGCCGTGGATTCTCGGTATTCTCCTCCTCAGAGTTTCGCCTCGCGTCCCTATCAACGACGGTGCTGAACCTAGAACTAATTCCAGCGTTCGGTCGAAGATCCTCCTCACGACGCATCTGCTCTCCCTCTTGCTCACCAAGCCAGTTGAGGACATTCTCTAATTGAAAGGGAGGGTGTTCAGTCGTGGATGCGGCAGGAGGTTGCCTTGCTTCCTGCTCATCTTCTTCAATGGTCATTTCGCTGTCGGAAGAATTAGATACACTCTGAAGAGCGGGTAGGTCATCGTCTTCCTCCTCCTCGGCAATTGTATTATGGATAGGCTCAAGGGGCGGTGGCGGCGTTTCCTCGCGTATGGGATGGATGGGGATGGGTTCGAGGGGGGACGCCAGCAATTCAGTGTCACGTCCCCGGACAAAACGCATAGATCCAAGTATGTTGTCTGTCTTTTTTCTCCTTAAGTATTCGAACATCTGAAGAGATGGAAACAAGTACCTACCAATGATTCTAGGCGCTCTAACACACCAGGATCCGCGTTTCGAGCGGCCTCGGCAACAAGCTCGTTCCACCCCCAACCATGATCAACACCCTCTCCATCGCCTTCGAGATCCGGATTGAGAGGAGCAAATATATCTGGAAAAATCACCCGAGGATCACCACCATCGCCCAGGTTCGTAGTTTCGGTATAATTACGAAGACGGTTCATGAGCTCCATCCTCGTCTGACTGTAATCGGGAAGTCTCCGAGTTTGAGTCCCTTCTTCATGTCTAGCCGTATCTTCACCCCCAAGCGATGTTCCCATAACTCGCGTTAACACACGGTCAAATACACCCATAGCAATGGCGCCGGCCATTTCCTCATCTTCAGCGGGCGAAAAGAGTCTTTGAGACAGAAAGGCAAAACGGCGGCCGTTGCGGCTATTGGCGGCCCAGTTCTTAGTGAATAGGTTAGTTTGTCAGATACGTGGGTGTATAAGAGGAGATTCACCCGCATAGCAACATCGAATCCGTAAGAGAAAATGTAGGGTGTTCCGTCGTCGTTGTGGTGCTGATAGAAGCAATCCTTCCCGTAAGGGCACAAAGGCTTGCTAGGGTTCTTAGCTTTGGTTGCGACAAAGTGTCTGTAATTGTTTATTATCAACAAAGGGAATCTTATCAGGGTAGATTTGCACGGACTTGCAGGGCACCCGGGCCATACTGTCCTTGTAGTTCTGAACGATCTTCTCTTTGTCTGATCCGTCTTTAACAAATCGCGACGAAGGTATGATGTAGCGACAGTGGGCACGACACATAGGACACTTCTTGATATTGGACCCATCAATATCGAGATTTTTTCCTGTTCGATCTCGCCACTTTCGTATACACTGGGCGATTGATTAGTTGCGGACTAAATGTGGAAATTGCGAGTAAACAGAAACAAGACATACATCAATACAAAAGATGTGGCTACAACCGCCTTTGAGAGACAATTAATAACGGTCTAGGAGAAGAAGCCGTGGAAAAACAGACCCAAAAGGCCATATATTGAAGGCTTGTCGAAGCAGATACTGCAAGAATCATCGTCATCTGTGGTCGTACCAATCTCATGAATGAACCAGCACTTGTCTCCCCTCTTGCAGTATCCTATCGCAAAGGCTCAGGCATATTGTTAAAAGCATTTATTTACACAAACCTTGAGAGTAGTACTTGCATCGTTTCGCTTTGTCGTAAGGAGTGAGATTCGGAGGCCGCGAGCCAGAAGCGTCTAGCGCTGGGTCTGTAGAATGAAGAAACTTGCATGAGTCCCCGGCAAAGCAACCTCTCTCTGTCGTAAAATATTTGCAGACACCCCGAGCTTTGGACGTTATTGGTCGATGAGTGTCCGTCATGGTCATCAATGAAGAAGGTTGAGTCTGAAATCACAGAGCAAATTAAGCCAAATTGATCGACACGTGCACTTTCTGACATAATGTAGTGTGACAAAGAGAACCATGTGGCCGTGATTGTCTCGCGTCGTGTCACACTCAAAGTCCCTCAATGGAGAGCAACAGCGTCGTCGAAACCTCAGACGACGACGAGATTGAGCTGAACTGGCCTGATACAGCGCAGACGAACCCTTGTACAACTCCCTCATCCTGTGTACACAGCCCATCGCCGAGTAAACGTAGAAAGGTATCTGAATACTCCGTTTTGCATATTAACTTTTTTGACCATTTGTCAAGCTATATCACGACTTTGAGCCCGGCCTCAATTCTCCTGATCAGTATGAACAGAATGACTCCGCTTTATGCCGTTCTCTTTCGTTGTCTAGTCCATACCCACCGAGTGCTTCACCCCGGTCATCTCCTAGTAGTCTTCATGAGTTCTTTGACGAACATCTGGAGTCTAAAGAAAGTCCAGGATTTGATCGACCTGGAGGAAGTCTGCCCACAGTTCCGTCAAGTCCTGTTGACCATGATGCTGAACCTCCACCACTTCTTCAAGACCCGCGTAATCTCTTCCTGATATCTAGCTCAACGAACGCAGAAGTTGATCTTATGGAACTTTACGAGGGTCCGCCAACGTCTAATTCTGATCCTTCTTCTCCTCCAGCTTTACCCGGAGTGCGATCGCCGTCTCTGGGCTCATTGTCGCTATTTTCTCCACCCAAATCATCATCTTCCAGGCGATATGAAGGTAAAGAAACAGCGGAAGATCTTTCATTTCCAACTTCAAGCCCTTCTCCAGAAATGGACGTGGCAGACTCATTGCCTTCTCCTTCTCGGCCACGTTTGGTAACCAATACCTCTCAGGATTCAACTCGTTCCGACCTTCCTGCAGAGATTACCATGGACGGGCCTCAAAAAATGACCCCACTTCCTGTCACTTCCTCAGGATCAAGCGATGTTGACACAGCAAATATTTCGCGATACCCTTTGCGCAAACGCGCTCCTGCCCAAATGAAACCGTATACCATTGAAAATGCACGATACAAGCGACAGTTCCACGAAAACCCCGACGCAATCGTCAGACAACGCGAACTTGACCTGCAGCGAGTTGCTCGAGATCACTACGATCATTCAGATGATATTCTCGATGAATCGCAATCTGCCTGGCAACCACCCGAGGAATCACAAGACGATTTTGTTGCGGAGGAATGGCTCCGTCCGATTGAACCTTTGAATCGCAAGAAAGCAAGTGATGTTCTTTTTATTGCACGTACGACAGAAGGACAGCCACCGCAGCCATTTACCGAACTTCTCCAAGATTGGGCCTTTTCGGACGAAGAAGATTCAGAGAGCATGCAGACATTTGCTCAAGAGGGTGAACGCCTAGCACGGAAGCAACGAAAAACGAAAAGAGACTTCGAACGTCAAGCAAAGGCACCCGCAGGACAGAAACAGTTTCCAGTCAAACAATCTTCTCGGTCTTTCAATGATGAGACGTCGAGATCGCCTCCTTTACTAGTCTTGTCGGTTAGCTTTTGCTGGCTTGTAAATGTGGATTATGTGCGCTGATGAGTCTATGTAGACTGAACCAAAGCGTTCTCAATCGCCGCCCGCCGCAACTTTAGACGTCTCACAACCTCATTCCTCAATCCTGTCACCTTCATCGAACATCTCAACTCAAGTGCCAGTTCGGCCTTATACCTTGATTTCACCGACACCTCTCGTTGGAGCAGATCCGACAGATTCCGAGTCCGACCATTATGATACCGCTAGCTCTTCTGAAGCAGATTCGGAGCATCAGGAAGTTGAACTTCTAGGAAAAGGTCAAAAACCTAAGGCCATAAAGACTCTGCTTCGAATGTATCCAGCTTCTATGCTGAAGTCTCTCGTGACGGGTCCCTCAAACTATGGGCCTGCAGCCAAACGACGCATGACTCATCCGTCAGGAAGCGAGGATGAAGAGGCTGCTGTACTCCCTGGCCGGTCCAGGAGTGGGTGGTCGACCCGGCCCTGGAAAAGGGAAGTTAAAGGCGATTCCGAAAGCTCTGATCAAGAGTTGACATCTGATCATGAAGGGGAAATGTCCGAACCAGGAGACCGACAAAATTTCAATGACCTTGTAGACCTTACAAAAGATTCAGACGAGGACGATGGAGTGGACGATTGGGAGATTGAAGCTTACTTAGCTGGCGACAGTGCTTCTTTGCCAGACCAAATAACTTCGGTCCGTCAGGTGCGAGAGAAGAGTCTGATTGACTGGATGTTGTCAAGGACGTCGACAATTGGTGGAACGCGCCATCTCAGAACGAAGATGCGACCTTCTGACAAATTTCGCCGTCGGACATATAGGGCGCCGTCAGATTTCAAACTCGATGTGACGATTCAAGGTAGTAGACGAGAACGTCAAACAAAGTTGAACTTCGATGATCATACGAAGAAGCCGTCAAACCACAGGAGACGTAGACAGCAGTTTGCCCAGTCTGCTCAATCCAACGCCAATTCTGAACCTGATCATAACTCCGATCGTGTGCAGGCTGTGCCAGATAATGCGGCCTCCCAAAAAGGCAAGAAGCAGAAGAAACATGTCCGGCGAACTCGTGCGAGAGAGAAGGGAGTGCACATCTTTACCTCTGACGATACACGTATGGTTGGGGGCTCAAGTGTTCCGGCAGCCGTAACCACTATCATCGAGGAAGATGACGGTTTTGCACAGGCTATCGCACCTCTCTATCAAGAATGGGCAACTCCTCTTCAATCAGCACATGTAGCCAATACCAAGTCCACTGGGCCTCCGTCTGCACATCTCTCACATCCTCTTTTAGGAGAGGATGTCCAGATTCCCAGAGCCCAAGAGCGACCTTTCTCCCTGGACTGCGGGATCGGAGTTCTAACTCCAGGCCTAACGTTAACCTTCAGCGATACCTCCTACATTCGCAAAGGTTGGCTTCATGAATTGGTTGGCATGATAGGCAGCCAGAAGACTGCTTCGGCGCCCACGGCGATGCATATACATATGCATGGAATTGACCTTAGCTGGGATATGGACAGTAATGCTTTTTTGAAGTCGTTGGTTCTTGTGTTTGATAAAATTTCGGACATCATGATTGAGGCCCCAGACATTGCATGTGAAGACAAACAGTGGCTGGGAATCTATCATGCGGCCAATCATTTACTGTCGTGGCATCTGTCGTCAGCGATAGGGCCCGACGTTGAACACTTGCGAGGTGGGGTAGAAGAGCAGATTCTAGCATTTACTGCCCACATGCGGGGTCAATCGTTGGCTGCATCGTCTCTGAATCTCTTCACGTTGTCCGCTTGTTGGTTCGTCGTTGAACTTTCAGCGCGCCTCGACTCTTCCTGTGAGGCACCAGCATCAAGTAAGGCTCTCAAGGAATCAGTTCCGTTGTTGCTGGAATACCTCCTGGGCTATGGCCTTGAGGCCGTTATGCCTTCTGTCGCCAACGACACTCTTGTGCATCGTTCGATCATGTCTCGATCTGTATTGGAGTTGTGGGTGTCCCTGTTCCATCTTCTCGACAGCTGGCCAATTAAAAACGAATCATCCAAAAAGTCGCGGCATCCGTTTGTACTCTTTCTTCAAGGCCTCTTAGAGACTACGGTCAAACGTGGTCAAAATCCGCTCCGAATTAGCGAATCAATTTGGCATTTGATTTTTAGCCTATGTGCACTCACGCAATTCTCTGTCAACGGCATGATCATGCGTGCTTCACGATTGCCTGCTTCCTGGGAACTTGTTGTGTTCGCCCTCAAGCAGGTCCGCCTCAATGCTGATCCAGTGATTGATCAAGGTTTGTCAAGGAAAGGTCTAGACCAGAGAGACCTCTATGCGAGTTGGATTGCACAGCGATGTTTCCTTCTGTGCGATACCTGGCATTGGCCACTCGATGATATTCACAACGTGTTCGATCGCCTCAGCAAGATCTTCCAAAGCAGGAATTTTGCTGGTCTTCGTCACGAAAAGCCTGACTATCCGTTATTTTTGATCAACAATGACTGGGCTGTCCTCACAAAGCTCGAGTCCAAAGACACAGCCTTTGTGGTATTCTTGAAACTTCTCTTTAGAGCCGTCGGCTGCGACGACACCAACCCTCAAAGGCAGCTATCCCCAAAGGCCAAAAAGATGTTGTCTATGGCTGCTTCTGTCACAAAACTGCCGTACTCCAAAAAGTTTCCAACTGCGGTGCAAGATCTATCAATGTTGATTAACAGACTTGCTACTGTCGCCATCGGCATACATCTCGATCCACCGAGTCATGCGCAGCGTATGAGGACCGCTCGAACATACGTGGACTTCTCCGACGCAGATAGTACTACTCGATGTGGAGTTATTCGGGGTATGATCTATCTTGCAGTAATGCTAATGAAAGCAAAGCTGCCCATGGGCAGCATCATCAGTTGGGTGGCAGAAACGGCTTCAATTCTAGCAAACGAGCACAAAACCCTTGTGGAATCGTCTGGAAAGCTTGTGGTTGTTGACAAGCATACATTTAGCTTGTTGCGTATTGATGTTCAACTACTCATAGGAGCTGTGAGGCAGATTCTACAGGCATACCGTGCTATGTCAGCCTATCCTGAACCAGCTTTACTCCGTGAGTAGCCTGATTGTTGATTTGTTCATATCCGGGCTTCATGGATTTACAGATGCTATTGAGCCATTGATTCGCGCTGCTAATGTTGTAGACGAACCTACGACAGCGGAAAACTTGCGAGAAATGGTGCAAGCATTCCTCGATGCTCGTAAAATCGCTTTGCCCTCGCAGAAATTGCCCAGCAAGGGGCCCAGCGTCGTCTGTGAGACTCAAGAACAGGAAAGTCAAGAAGATTACCCGCCGATGGCTATCGACTTCAATGATCCAAGCCTCCTTGCTGCTCTTGGAGCAGGCGACACCGCACCATCTGCCCAGAAATCCGATCAAGTTACCTTAAACGAGGAAGCTTTAAGTTCTGTAAGATTTAGATGCATTGTATCTGTGACTTACGTTGATTCACACTATAGCATATGACTCCATTTACCTTTTGGGCATGGCGTAATCTGAATAGAAAGGCGACGGATTCTGTTGCCTCTGCCTCGGGTCGCAGTACGTCTAATATTGAAATGTGGATGGCGTGTTGGGTTGGTTGTGCAGATGTAGAGGTCCATGCAGGGCGCAAGGTATGCTCTTTGCTCTCAGGATAGCCGAAAACCTAATTCAGCATTCAGTCGTGGGGAAGATGGTTGAATATGAGCCAAAACTGGAAACAGCAACCAGAGAATATGTATAACCGTCTCAACTTCCTATTCTTCAAGAAACTGCTAGTGATCGATCCTACGACTTATATGGTTTGTATTTTACTCAGTGACAGGCACCCACTCACTCTCCTTTGCGGCGTTCTAGGACCAACAGGACGAGTACATGAAAACTTTATTTGCGGCTCTTGTATCACCGGACATTGAGAAACAGCAAGGCTTTATTCGCTTGGTTTTCGACATCTGTGGAAAGCAACATCCACTACTGAGTGGTGTATGTACAGAGACCAACGCAATTGATCAGAAATCGACAGCAGACATCTTGCGAGGTCAGATTTTCTGCTCAACGCTCGATTTCCATTGAATTTATTGTAGTCATCGTTGAAAACATTTCCCGGAAGCTCGCCAGTCTAACTCCTTCCTCCCCAGAGACCATCCCTTTGGTCGATCTGTGCGTTGTGATCTATCAGGCTATGAAGCGCAATAGCCTAGTAAGACGTCGATTATCTTCTCTAGCGTTCGAAACCTGACCATTTTCCATCAAGGACCTCATGAGCGGCTCGCCAGAAAGACAAGAGTATGACACCTGGTGCCGAGGAATTGCGCACTTATTTCAGGGACATAGGGAACTTCACTGCCATGAGCGGTTGTTGCCTTGGATGAATTGGGTCCACGAGTTGGAAACACTGTAATATAAGTAATGACAGTAATATAAACAACCAAAACAACCTCTTCCAAATCCTTAACCCTTCCCATCTCTTCTCATTATCTATATGTATCAGAATATAATCAGTCAACGATTCAAGTTGTGAGAATCATCATGCATCATGCATCATACATCAAGCTAGGCCATTTGATTTGATTTGTTGACATTGATTATTATTCTCACGCCTGTTTCCTCTTGAGTTATGTCCTCAGCCCCGACGAACGCGACGCAGGCGAAAGACAGGGTTTATGGACAACTTGCAGCAAGCCTCGGCCGAATGTCGCGTGCTGTAGGAAGAACGGCGGACCTTTGCGAACAGTTACAAGTTGATCTCCATGCGATGAGAACCTTTGCTGGTCTTGATGCAGCGAAGCGAGTCAATGAATCTAATCTTGACAACGTGGAGGCTTACACTTTACCATCTAGATTCATGACAATCGCTGCCCAACTCAATCCTGAGGATCCTGACGAAACTGAACCGAACTCACAATTAGAAAAGTCATTATGAACATCACTTTAGGGAAAGGAGCAGACTTTGAGAGAGAACAGGAAGAGAGGTGGAAAAGAAAATGAACTATTCTATTCACACCAAAATGTTCATCTCATTCATATACTACTTTGCATATCAGAGAAAGAAATATCGGTATATCATGAGAAAGAATGTGTTACAGTGCGATTTGCGAACTGTCTAACCCCAAAGCATGAAGGAAAAGATTTACGTTGGATAATTTTGTTTGGCGTTCATCCTCGTCGGTGATCCACCCCTTGTTAACACGATACACAATCTCCAAGACCTTCTCGCGCAGTGTCGTTACTAGTATAGATTGTTGTTCAACGCTGGCGTGCAACGCAAGGGCAGCGAGGAGCTGCCACACTGGCTGATCCGCATGATCAAGAGGCTTGGAGTGTCCAGCGGGCAGTTGAGCGGCCATGCGATTTGAAGGGAATAGAGAAAGAAGATGTGGTGCAAGAAAGTGGAATAAATGGTCGAACATGGATTTCCTGAGGAGTAGCTTCAGTTACATCCATCGGCGGAGTATGCTGACAATGCGTACCATTGAACAGCTTCTTCGGGTGTAGGAGTTTCGGCAAGCTCAACACCACTAGTCAGCGCCTGTTTGATTACCTCGACGCGACTGAGGAAGAGGGTCAGCAAGGCGATACCTGCCTTTAGAAACAATTCAGTCATTGTCCAAATCAAATAACGTTGGCCCGCTAACGTACTCCAGATTGAGCGATCTGAACAATGTTTGTACGGTCCAACAAAAGACCAAGAAGGCCAGTGACCAGCTTGAGTTCAGCTCTTGCAACGACAGGGAGGATACTGTGAAGGACCCCTAACAAAAAGGCTTCAGATTGCCGCTCAGCCTCAGCCCTTTCCTTGGTGTCGTCAAGAGAGTCAAGTATATACGCGCTTTTAACAACGTCCAGTTGGTCGAAGCACGCAACAAGCAGTGTTAAGAGTGTGTACATTCTGTCGTGGCTCAGATGGCGTGTTGCCCTCGGTAAGATCCTCTTTCCTTTACTTGGGATGAGAAGGGATATAAAAGGATGCGGGTTGCTGTTGAGTATTTTAAAAGGCATACTAGAAAAATGACACTGAATATACCTGGTTTCAAGGGGTACCATAACTTTTAACCCGTTCCAAAGAAGATCGACACTTGCGTCGTATTCAGATTTCCTAGATAAACTTCAACACAAAACAAACACGTCCCGGAGAGAGCGCCTTACCACCCGGCCATCGTTTCCGGGCCGTCTTCGGGAGACGGCTCACTTCTTTTTATGTTTTCTGTTTTCAGGACGGTGTCGTATAGGCTCTCAACGGCTACCAATATCTGGCGATGAGACAGGGGTTCCTTGCGAACAAGACCATCCGTCTAGGAAAGGATGAGTTGTTTGACTTTGCGTCCAAAAAAGTACACACGTCGCCACTAGTGCCCAGAGCTTCACGTCCCAATTTAGCTGCCTCTTCCGCTGCGCCTTCCTGAGCTTTCTGGAGATTATCCTTTCCAATATGGGCATGTCCTGGGGATAACGTTGGCGAGGCACCAGCATCAACTTGCAGAAGTTGACGGGGCGCAGCCTTATAACTACGCCCAGAAGTTTTGCCAAGTGCACCTTGTAGATTGGGAAGAGCTTCAAGGAGAAGTATTTTAGTGGTCGAGCCAACAGCTCAAACAAGATCAACATACAGTGACCTTTCTCCTCCTCTCTTTTACGAGCATTACTGACAATCCGTTCAACTTGCTGTTCCATGCGAAGCATGGCATTTGGTCGTCTACTTCCAGGCTTTTGCGCAAGGCCAAGGCCAACACCGCCACCAGAAGTGAACTTGAGGACACGATCATCCCGAGCTTGGATTCCCATTCGAGATCGCAGAATGGCACCATAAACCTGTGCGTAGAAGTCATCGGAGTAGGGGTCCTGGGTGACCAACTGGGAGACTTGGATTCGGGTGATGAAATCCTTGTCTGACTGGGTCATGAGGTCGTTATAACGCGCCTGAAACATCCTCAATTAGGACCGAAAGGATCAGGATAGCGCAACTGACCATATGAGCAATTTTCGCGGCTTTTCTTCTTCGTTTTTCTTCCATTCTTTCGGCCTCCAGAATCTTGCGCATTGCTTCATGCCGTACAGCCTCTTGTTCAGCGGGAGAGGAAGCGTGCAACTCCCGCAACATATCTGCTTGTGCTAGGTCAGATATTGACCGCTGCTGCATCTGGATATTTTGAGACACATAGGGCAAACTCTCGGACACAGAGCCGGTATAGTTGGTACTAACTGCAGGAGACCGTGAGCGTTGGCGAAGGTTATGTTGCTGTAGCTGCTGCTGTTGAAGAACGAGATGTGTCTGTAGATCAGAAGGAATTGGACCAGAAGGGTGCCGAGACTGAGTAAATTGACTTGGGCTATGATTGGTCTGCCGTGTCCGGGCCAACATCTGACGTTCAAGTTCCTCATAACGCAATTGCTCCTGAAGTTCTTGTAAACGCTGCTGTTGTTCTTGTTGTTGCTGTAAAAGTATCATCTGGCGCTGATGCTCGAGAAAGCGAGGGGACGGGGAAACACCCGGAAGCATTCGTGGAGGCGGCGTCCGTTGCATACGTTGTTCCATTTGTTGTTGCAAGAGCAAGGCCCTTTGGAGTTGTAGCTGATGTTGTTGTTCCTGGTACTGGAGAACCTGCTGTCGCTCAAGCTCGCGTTCTTGTTGTTGCTGTTGCATTAGTTGCTGGCGCTCGCGTTCACGTTGAAGCTGGAGAATCTGCATAGCTTCTTCCTCTTGCTGCCGGAGGAGAAGTTGCTGTTGTTCAAGCTGACGTTGACGAGACTGCTGAGCGGTTGCGCGCATTTCAGCCTCTAGTTCTTGAAGTGTCCTAACGCCTGGTTTGACAGGGGCAGATGGATGGGCGGGAGCCTGCTGATCAGCCATGAAGGGCGAAAAACTGGAAGCTGCAGGAGATTGACGACGAAGTTCGTGAATGGAACGACCAGGATTGTTGCGGTGAAGGACGGAAAATGGGGACTTGTCGTCCCATATTGCTTCCAAAGAATTGGCGGTTGGCCGAGCTAACAGAGGGTAAAAATGAGTCAATGTCAGAGATTCTGAGATCATACATTGTTTCGAAGGAACAGGATGTACTGGCTCCTCTTTCACAAGGAGTGGCTGCGACTTCGAGTCACGAATGGCATCTGGGAAAGCCGGTGAAGAGAAATCAAAGTCCTTGCCTGAATACAGATGAACATCAGGTGGCGTCAAGAATAGTAAAACAAGGCAATGTGGCGCATACCAACGACACCGTCGTCACCAAATGTCTCGTCGTTGAAATCATCTTGACCTTCTTGCAGCAGATCACCGAGACCATCGTAGCTCTCTTCGCCCCAAGTGTAGACTGCTAGGTCTTCAGAAGGAGCAGCAGCCGATATTTTGAACTTTTGCTTTTCCTGTTCTAAATCATGCTGTTCAAAACCAAAGAAAGACATGAGAGCATGAGAAGTAACAAGTAAAAAGTATAAAAGTGACGATAATTGCCTGCTCAATTCTAGTAATAATGTACATCTCAGGCTTTAGGTATACAAACACAAACATGAGAAAACAACACGTCTACTCTACTTGGCAGTACTCTTGTGCACAGTCTCTAAAAAGTCTAAAAGCGTGCTTGCACTCCACGCTTGCGTGTTGCACGAATCATTGCAAGTTTGTCCGTCCGCGTTCGTGAGCTCTGGTATTCCTGCCCATATATCCTTTCGAATATGCTCTCGCGGCACCAACAAGATCTTGTACAGATGATACAACGTCTTCGTCGTCTGTTCTTGCTGTTAGTATCCAGTTCGTTTGTTTGCTGCTCCAAATAACGTACCTCTCCACTACCCTCAGCATTTGCAAAGTGAAGATATGCGCGTAAAAAGTAGCCAAGCGGCCATCCCCATTCTGGGCCCTGTACACATCATTGATACTGGAGAAATATCAAGAGGGAAAAAACCACCGACATTATGGTAATTCTGACCCTTTGCAACTGCGGGATCTGTAGAATCGTTGGAGTTATCATAGTTGGGACGATACTGAAGATCCTTTGGATCCAGAGTCTTCATCCCAATAGGACCGCGCAACACCTCGTCAGCGAGCTTGAGGGCACCCATCGCTCGCTTTTGATCAAAAAGTTCAGGTGCGACTGTCATGGCAATCGCAAAGTTGGGTCGAAATTGATAATCAGACCATTCTCTTCCTAGCCCAGAGCCATACACGTCCTTGTAAATCCCTCGGCGATTCACCAGAGACGAGTTGATAACATAATGGGCGTCTTCTGAAGAATCTAGTCACGGAAATTTTCAATCAGCTACTTTTGAGACACGATAGATAAAAGAGTGGCTTGCTTGCTGGGACATAGTAATATTTTTCGAACGAGGCTTGAATCAAATCGGCCCATTCTTTGTATGTAACCAACTTCGTTTGTCCATCGACTGTAAGATATTTGTAAGAATCTCGTCAAATTCAACACAACACACAGCCACCTACTTATAGCTTTGACACCCTTGAAGGGGAATTTTCCCTTTGCAGACAAGCCAGCAACCCAAGTCAAGGCGCTCTTGACGAGCCCAACGATCTCCACAGGGGCGCCATCACGAGGTGAACCAGGTATCCCCTTTGTTCCCGCTTTGGTCGACTCGCCCATCTTGTCCATCCAAGTTCCGCAGTTGTACTGGTTTCCGCCAAAGACAAAACCCGTCTTCCAATCGACATGAATATCAATCTCAAATCCTTCGTCCTTCATCTGCATGTCGAGATTTGATCCAGCATTATACTCCCTGAAGCGTATACCATCGGCGTGACGTTGCAGAATTTCTTGTATGATTTCTGCCACGGTGCTTGAGTAGGCATATGCACGAGGATCGTTCCATGTGACCCAGGTGTCGTCTTGAGGAAATCGCCTCTTGACCGCCTCCGAGAGGAGAGATAGGCCGTCAGGAGCGCTTAAAACGTAATCCTGTATGTTTTGCAACATCCACCAAGGTGAATCGCGAGAATTATAGCTAAGATTACAGGTAAGCTTGACTAGGGGCCAAAGTCACTTGAATATAAGTACCGTGGGTTGCGAACAGAGTCTAGCAGGTTGGGAATCAACCCGTGCTTCAACGTCGACGAGAAAGCGAGGATGTGCTTTTTTGCCCCTTCGAAGTTCCCTGTTGTCAGGAAAAGGCCTCTCAACGATATGAAGACATCGCGGCCCCAACATCTTGCCCATCCCGCTGCAAAATGGGGAAGCCCTGCGGCCAAAGATGGCGTCGGAGCGCTTGGATCAAGGGATGCTGATTTCACCAAACCATGAAGCTGCACAGCACACAGTGCAAGATCATGGGTGAACGCGTCACCTGAGGCTACAAAGTCCGAACTCTGTTCAATGGCTGCCCTTCTAGCAGCCTTGTAAGCCGTTGAAATGACTAACGCGAAGTATTTGGGTCGCATGAAGTTCGGGACGCTGCTAGAGACACGTTCGAAACGGTCTTTAAACCACTGAGCAGGCTTTGCCAACTTTGGGAGATTCTCTGTCTGTCTAAGGAAACGAAAAGAAATTAGACAGATACTGAGAGCCAGAAAGCACAAATTCATACTGTTTTAAGCGGTTGTGCACGTAATCTAAGGCCCAGCTGCCTTCCCTCAAGTGAGCGCACAAGGGGTGACCAAGGTCATTGTATCTCATAATGTGGCGCAATGAATGCATCCAACCTTCCAATCCGCAGTATACCAGCTTCCCAAGGCCAGGGACTTCGTATGCGCCAAACTTCCCGTTGGTAGCGTCTCTTTCTTCTCCATCCGCCCGATAGAGCACAACGTTGAGATCAACGAGATCTAAACTGTCAAAGAAGTCCTGCACTCCCTGAGAGCAATATTCATCGATGGAGGCATCAAAGTCCTGCATTTGGGTCTCGAACACCATGATACTGCCTGGAGGGAAGTTTTCCGGAACGATGATTTCAGAGTATGGACCTTCGGAGTCTAGGCCTTGGGGAACGACCACAGGTGGCATATCAAGAAGTCTTGAGGGCATCCCTTGGAGGGTCTTCGTAGAATTGGGAGCTTCGTAGGAAGAAATATCAATGCTAGCTCCAAGGATGAACTTGGCGCGGGTTCTCCGAAGTTTCATGGGGCTCACTGTCAAATAAGTAAGGCAAAAATGTCCAGTTGCAATCATTTTGGAGAGGACTCACTGAAACCACGATCTTTGGAACCTTTGGAAAACGCGGTGTGAGCGACCAACAAATAGCCCTTTTGAGTGGTCGGTTGTACCCGATGGATAGCAATGTACTGGGGAAAAAAAACTTATCAAAGAAACGATAGGCGAAACGAACAGAAACATACATCGTTTTCTTGGTGAACGTGGCCCTCCTCGAACTGACCAAGAACCATCTCCAAGTGCAAGTTGTTCAAAACTCTCCTCACTGTAGAAATGCCGCTCCCCTCCCCAAGGCCAGTCACCTCGTAGAGTCGTGTCTCAGAAACCAGATTGAGAAGCTTCGGATAGAGATCATCAAATCCTTTTACAGAGCCAACGGCGCAATAACTGAAAGCAACGAGTGCACCAGTGGAAAGAGCATCCTCGCCTGACCGCTTGTCCAGCGGAGATTCGTTGTCATGCGTAAGGTCGTAGAACAATGCATGAGGTAAGGTGCCATTGAGAGGGCTGACGATGCATGGTCGCACGGGACCTTTACCAGTAGGAGATGGCAGCTCCTC
This sequence comes from Arthromyces matolae, assembly GCA_018855395.1. Classification (NCBI taxonomy): domain Eukaryota; kingdom Fungi; phylum Basidiomycota; class Agaricomycetes; order Agaricales; family Lyophyllaceae; genus Arthromyces; species Arthromyces matolae. The sequence continues at coordinate 4,329 of JABAJW010008989.1, read as the reverse complement.
TAGGGTGGACATACAAGCGCTATCCATAGACCCTTAACGAATTTCAGACAGTGTAACTGAAGGAGAAATCAAAAACCAACCGACGGGTTTCCCAACTCCATGTCGATAGATCAGCCTGGACAACTCCTTAGGGTCCGGGGCATTGCCACTTTCTCGAATTAAACTATTGATCCCAAGCTCTCGAACGAAGACCAAGTCCATGTCTTCACTTCCTGTGAAGAGTTCGGCACAGACATATAGATCGGGTCGTACGACACGGGCCGCGTCCAGCATCACGGTGCCCACTTCCAGCGGCGTAGAGTGGCAGTTGTCAATGCGAAATCCTTCAAAAATACGAGCGAGAGAAGTAACATATTTCGTCATGTGGTCCCATAACCATGGATTGGCTGAAGGAGAGGAACCGTAGCGCAACTTGACGCAGTCTCCCCAGACAATCACTTCTCTTCGAAGATATGCCTTGGACGGCGGAAGGGCAAAATTTTGAAGCGGATCTGCATTCCAAATCCAACCATTGTTGGCAAGAGAATAGACAAGAGGATTGGACTCTGAAGGAGCTAAACGAGTGAAATAAGGCTCCACCAACGGAGTCCTAAAGTCGTCAACTTGATAAGGCGTTCAGGCTGACAGGATACGATACAATCACGTACAATTTCGTAATTTCACCAAGTTTGGGGCCATGCTCATCGAGCCGCGTATACTTGAGTCGACTTTGAATGTTGTCCATGGCTACGCGGGTGTCCTCCGTCCATTCTTCGTACAGAGGCACGTTAATTACGTCGACGACTTGAACCCAATTGTCCGCAAGAGAATCAAGGTTTGTGATTTGCGGAAAGGCCGCCTTTAGCATCCCAGCGGAAGCAACTGCATCAACCTTGACACAAAACCTAGAAGAAAAAGCTCCGAGACCTTTGATTATGCCTCTATCCCTAACGATCTGCGCGAGCTCTGCGATTGTCTTTCCAACAACATCTGGGCCAGACCAAGGTGCGTATTTGCCAGATGTGAGGGCATCCATAACTATCTTTCGTTCACGTGACACATCGAGAACATAGTATTGCCAGAAATTTAAGCGTTGAATCGCTGTGTTAAACGCAGCAAGTAAGGTATCGATATCGGCCGTCGACTTGACGGAAGTAGGGAGCCCTTTTTGTGCGAGAGAGGCCGAGAATTCGATCATAGCTGTGTCAAATTCGAGAGCGGGCATCAAATGAGGGGAATTAGCGGGGCTAAAACCTAAATATAGAGAACGTATTTCGTGAATTGTGATACTTACACATACATATAAGAGAGTGTAGACGCACCGGCCTCTGGATGTTCAATTAACCAAGGGCTATCATTCGCTGTATGATTGAGGACGACATCGGTCAAGGAGAGTAGACCATATTTCTCTCTCGCCATCTTAAGAATCTCTTCGATTTCGGCGGGATTGGAGCTCACGATAGGATCGAATTTCAGTTGATCACGCAGGGAGTAAGGACTTCCACTCTCGCCCCGTTCTTGTAGGGGTGTCCAATGCAACATTGTGTATCCACGCTGCGAGGCCTCTTTGAAATGATTCTCCCAGTTGGAGATAGGTCCCATCCACTTCGACACAACCGTGAGGATCGCGAGTCCATTGAGGGGAAGGTTGACATATTGATCCTTGCTCACAGCTGCGCCACCAGTTTCGGGTGACAGAGGGCTGGAAAACTTGGGATCCAGAATGGGACTACGAGCCTTTATCTTGAGATGTGGATCGATGTTGAAATAGCCTGCACGACCTTTGATTCTTTCGCCGGATATTTCGCCATCATATTCTATCCAGAAGATAAAAGCACCCGCGTGCGATATGGGAAGATCGACATGAATTGGCTTCGAATAGTCTGTAGGAAGTCTGATTTCGCGTGAGGATGGATATGCGAGGGAAACAGCGGGTCAAAGTAGACATACTTGCGCTCGGCGAAGCGATCACGACCAAAGACTCCTCCATCAAGCGGGAAGTTGGTTTTGAAAACGCCGTTTCTGGCGGCGGGTGTGCCTGCGTCAATTGAAACGCGAAGAATATACGGAACGTATGCAGGAGGAAGTCGAATATACTAGAACGCGCATAGATCAGTAACGGTGATGCACGTGGATTACTGTCCACGCACTGAACTGTCTTTGTGTGGACCGCCATCTGTATCAAGGCGGAGCTCGTAAACATTAATTGGGGGGTCTCCCAGTCGGATCTGCGTTTCAAAGAACTCTATGCCCTCGTCGGCGGGAGTCTTGGGAGTGGTTGGTGTGAGAGGACTAGGCGTCGACGACGGCGGAATCACGACCGAGACAGGCTTTCGCAACTGAGCTGGATGCTGCTTCTTGGACTTGGCCATCGTGAGGAACAGGGAGGAGATGGTGGGCGTTCGAATTCTAGGAACGCGGGTTTATGTTGATTTCTGTTCATGCTAGATAAAAGAATGATGTCATCTCAAAATTACGTAATATTAATGGGCATTGGAATATTCAACCCTCGCAATTCTAGTATGCTCCTGCTCTATACAGCAAAATAGTAAGGAAGGGGATAGAGGTGCCTGCCCACCAAAGGTGGTTGTCACCAAAATTCCGCAATTAATCTCAATCAGTCCGGATAGCAGCCTCTGTAAAAGCATTAATACTCGAGTTGAGGAAAAAAAAAAAAACAATGAACGACGAACTGAAAAATTCATAAGACAACCAGCAGAGGGCTGTACTAGGCATGATAGTCAATATTCGTGGTGTGAGTCCTCTTCCAAAGCCCTTTATCCCATCTCTTCTCCAAATCACACCAAACGCGTCCATCATTCCTCTACAATTCCGAATATCCGCATCTGGTGAGGTCCCTCGAGTCTGTAAAATGGTTTTGGCTACGTCCAGTGGGGTTGTCACAGCCGCTGCGACAGCTCCTGCGACAGCACCTGATACAATGTGAGTGGTAGGTGAATATTTGTGGGTAGGGTTGAGGAAGCGTTTTAGTTGCTCATAGACAGTAAATTGTATCGCGTTGAATGGTATGGATATGGCCAATGTTGTGGGGTAGGACACGTAAAAGGCTCCTATGCCTTCAGTTCGAAACACCGTCCGTGCACAGGTAAAAACAGATCGGAATTCAGATTTATGCACCTGCATCCGTTGCTTCACGACTGTTGGTGCACATGGGTGAACAGTGCGAACATAGTTGGATTCATACCTTACTCACCATCGAAAGGATTCATAAGCGCATCGCTGGCGATAGTTGCCGAGGCTCCCGCCAGCGCTACACGAAATTGAGACTGTGGGACAAAGAGCAGAAAAAAGTGTGCATACAAGTTGCTAGCCATTGATTGCCAGCCTCGTTGCCACCAGCCAATTCTTTCACTGCCTCTAATGTTCCAAAATGTACGGCATGAGCTGGTCCGGCTCCCAATGCAACTGACGAGACCCCGCGCCATAGAGCCCGTAGGCCTTCTGTCGATGAAATCCTGGTAAACGCATTTCCAACGCCACTATATACCGCGACAGGAGATGTTGCGAAAACTTGCATTCGCGTCTGCAAGAAACTATCAGCAAGAGGAAGGCGAAAACCATGTCATTGTCACTCGATCACTGACTTTTATACTGTCAATTGGGAACATAACTGCATGCTCAGAGATACCAGCCTGAGCATTCGTCTTGAGCAACTGCGTACTGGAACATATACGTGTCATGTACTCACAAGGGCACCAGCTAGCATATTTACCTGCAAAAAAACCGTCGTAGATCGAATGAAATCAGTGCATAAAGAAATCCCATACCGCAAATCCGGCATTAGCTGGCAAAGCTTCATAATCTATCTCCTCAGTCATGGACGGGAGCAGTAAGAGGTAAAGCTAGACCGTAAATGTAAAAAAGGTCAGCCTGTGCAGCCTCGTGAGAAAGCCTGCTTTTTTTTCTTTTGGAGAGCTAAGTAAGTACTTGAGCTGGAAAGAAAGAGGCACCTAATTTTTCTTTAACGCCGGAAATTGCCCGTCAATGTGATTGTATCATCCCTCTAAAACTGCGCATGAATAGCGCTGATACTTGACCACAAAAACGACAGTAAGTATATAAGATCTTTAAAATATCCTACATGTACATACATCAAGAACCGTATCCTTGTTGATGCCTTCAGCCCATTTTTTTACGCTCATCATCAATCCCAGGTTCTACTGTAAGTACACGTGGGGAGATAACTAGTAAGTACGTAGCTCTTGATCAAGCTAGTCGATGGTTTGAATGTATATTATATCTCATGTGATGTCGGATATGTAGCATGAGCCATGCCACGTAAACAGGTTCAGCCGGCCAACAAAGGTGGGTTGGCCCGCCAAACAAACA
>JABAJW010008988.1:30073-42580 GCA_018855395.1 Arthromyces matolae | reverse complement strand
GAATCCCATCAAACATAAGCACGCAATTAATACTCTGGAGGATGAAGAGGAGTTGGCTCTCCGCCTACTACGGCGCTAACTTTATGACTTGATGTATCTAGACATATCGAAAACTGTACTCAGATCTGTTTCGGTTGCACGAACAATCTGACATTGATGCATCTCTCGCCTTCTGGATGTTGAGTTGAAAAAACAAAGATTCCATTTATCAATATTTTACAGATCTGCACTCCATGTTTAACGTGAAAGGATATTGTTACAAGCGCAAAGTAGCTGTCGCTTTATTAAATGCTTTCGATCAGTGAACCAACGTCGTTGCACATTGCGCTACCCGTGTCGCCTGACCCAGAAGGTAAGTCTGAGTGAGAGTGACGAGTTGCGGCATGTCTTGATAATCGTCCAGGGCGATTAGAGGTGCCCAGTCATTTCCAACCTGCACACCAGCATTGAAGCGGTAATATACGTCCTCTTTGCCATAAAACAGGCCATTCATCAAGTCGGCCGTCGTTTGGCAATCCGTCATGACCTTGATCGAGGCTTCAGCAATGGACTTTGCGTAAAGCGCCACTGCCACTGGATTGCCGGGTTGCGAGTTGATTTTGATGTTGGGCGCCCGACCGGTCCCAATACTCAATAAACAATCGATGTGCCGTGCTATACCAAACCCAGCGTCGTCGATACCAAAGACAGCGTTGACCTCTCCCATAAGACTATTTAAGCAGTGTCAGATTTCCTCCCTCTAAAGGAAGGAAGGAAGCTTACAGGATTGAGGGGTTATTGAACCTGATTCCGCCATCAACGAACTCCGTGTCGTTTATTTTAATGGGTGGGAGATAGGTTGGTGCAGCGGATGTGGCACGTGCAGCTTGCCATATAGTACAATTCGTAAATGGATCCGGGAATTTGGTGGGGTACGTTCGGAAATGCTCGGCACTGGCACTGAGATTCTGGGATTGTCCGGAGACTACGAAACTTTGGAGATGTATTCAGCCTTCGTCGTTCAGATGAACGAAGGAGAAAAACATACACTTTACACTTGTTCTTGGGATCAGGATCTAACATCGAGGCATTCTCGTCAAGAACGATGATATCGAACCAGCTCCAGATGCCAGCCTCGGGGTTATCAGCCCATCCTTGATCATGAGATTTGGTCTCGAGCTGAACGCCCTTGATATTCTCAATGACATATTTATCAAGAGCCTGCAGGAGGATACACACATGGGTAAACGGCACGTAAGAGGAGGAAACGAGCGACTTACGGGTGTCTTGAACCAAATCTCGGATGCGACCTGATCATTGGTGGCTACAACGTCGCATCTTTCGGGAGAGGCGACAATGTATCGATCCTGTTCGAAGGTGAAAGACATCTACTATGTGCGAAGTTCGTGGACTCTGGAGCCTTGCTGTGTATCTCTAGGGCCTTTATATAGAGTAGAAGAGAAGTAGATTGACATGGTGTATCGCCGCCGTGAAACCTGGATCAAAGGCACAGGAACCGATTTCATTGTTTCTAACCCTCGGTCCCAACGTTTCCCCGTAGCCAGCCCGTAGCTAACCAAAAATTGACTCCAGAACGTCTGAAAAGAACCGATTGAAATTCATATGATGTCCACCTGATGAATGGTTGAAACTGAAGAGCGAGATGAAAACGCACCACTTTTGATTGTACACAGGGACATAGCCAAGTATATGAATAGCCAAGTGCTGTCCTGCTGATCTATCATCCCCTAGTTCTGTACAGGACAATGTTCGATGGGGTAAGTCCTGGGGCCAGTATTTCGAGGATTTTTGTTGTCACTTTGACAGTTTTCGACATTTGAATTAAGACAGTGCCTGCCAATGGTTAAACATCAGTGCCATGAACACTATTGGCAGCAATCAAGTGTTGGTCTTGAGGTTGAGGAGGCACGAACGAAGGGAATGTGTCGAAGCAGGGCAGTGGTGGCGATGGTGCGAAGTTAAAAGGTCATTTGGCTTTAGACATCGACTTCTCACATGTAATAATCCCCACAAAAAGTTGTCGTCGACGATCTCCACGCGTTACAATTGATTGTACGTGCGCCAATTTCTCTTGAAATCTATCTAATGACAATGCAAGCCTTCCTGCAATTACTTATGATGGTACATATTGAATCAATTCTTGAAAGAAGATAGGTAGGGCTAACAGGAAATCTAATCGACATCCATCTCCGAAGGGCCCTGAGAAGCCTCACCCTCAGGGGCATCCTTGGACTCCTCCTTGGGCGTCTCAGTCTTGCTCTTGGGAGTCTCGGTGCCGCTGGGCACGGGAGGCTTGGGCTTGGGCCTAGTAAGAATGGGAGTAGCGAAATAGATGATCTCATCCCTCTTCTTTCCAATTTCCGCAGAGGTCAGGACAGGATCAACGTTCTTCGGGCGCTCGGATTGCCTGACGGTCTGATCCTCTAGCCACTTCTGCACGGTGGCAACCTTCTCTACGATGCTCTGCTTGTCTTTCTCATCAATATGAGCAAACTTCTCCTCGCCGGAAGTCGCTTGCGACATGTAGTTGTTGATGGTTTCGCGCAACTGGGAGGTCGCCTTGACACGCTCCTCGGATTCCTTCCAGCGGAAGGTGATGGGGTCACCGAGAACCTTGAGCGAATCGAGGTGGGAAACGTAGGCAGATTTGGTGGCATCTTCACCTTCTTCGGTGTACAGCCAGTCCTCAGCCTCCTGGAGAGCAGCGAGGAGCTTCTCCTTCTCAGGAGCCTGAACGTAGGGAGCGTAGCGGTCGTCAAGCTTGCCACGAGTGTCGTAGACGTACTCCTCGAGCGCATTTTTGCGGTCCTAGAAGAGGGTGTGGGTAAGCATGTTTTCAGGGCAGAAAAAGACGACAAAAACACACCTCAGTGTCCATAACGAGCTTGTCAGCCGCGTGCATGGCGTTCTCCTGCTCCCTCAATGATTCAATGATGCTCTTATCCAATGAGGAAGAACCAGTGACGAAGGGAACATCCTTCTTCTTTACTGTCCTCTTCTTCTTGGGTGGAACGGGTGGCTGCTCAGCACCATCAACATCCATGGGTGGCGCAGGAGCAGGCTCCTCCTTCTCCTCGATCTCCTCGGTGTACGCAGCCTCAAATGACAAGATACCATGCTGGTTCAATCTGGTCTTGACCTTTACGGTCGTGGCATCGCCAGAGGCTTCAGGAGACACTTGCTTAGCAGTGAACTTGGTGATCCAAGGGTTGATGCCAGTGGGGATGACGGCAGGCTCGGCGTAAAGGGCCTCGAGGTCAAAGGTGTCCTTGCGATAGAAAGTGAGGACCTTGGTGGAGGGGATGGGGTTACCCTTGGGGTAGACGAGGAGCTCCTTATCTTCGTCTGGTGAGTCGGGCTCGGGAACCCATTGGACCTTGATCGGGTAGGGTGTGATATCATGGACAGCGAAATCACGAACGCGGAAAACGGGGGAAAGCTGGGCGCAGCAGAAGGTTGCACCACGAGCAACAGCTTCGTCCTGGTTCAGGGTGGTGGAAAGGACCTTACCAGGGAAGACGGAAGCGATACGGTTGCGGACGGCGGGGATACGGGTGGAGCCACCGACCAATTCGATGGCATCGAGTTCTTCGACGGTCAGGCCAGAGTCCTCGAGGGCTTGCTGAAGGGGAGCGGGAATACGATCGAGGACATCAGCAACGAGTGTTTCGAGCTGCTCGCGGTTAAGGTTGGAGGAAGCGTCGACATCGGCCATGATGTTCTCGACGGACAATGGGGCCTCAGAGTTAGCAGAAAGGATCTTCTTCAGCTTTTCGCAACCAGCAGCAAGACGGAAGACGGCCTTGGGGTTGGAAAGGACGTCGATCTTATATTTGACCTTGAATTCCTCAGCAAAGTGCCTCACGAGGGCAAAGTCAATATCACGTCCACCGAGATTGCGGTCATAAGCGGCCGATTTAACTGTAAGTTGACCTTTGGCAAAGGCAACGATGGAGACGGAAAGACTGGAGTGTCCAACATCGACGAACGCGACATGGCGGGGATTTTCAGGCTCAGGCAGATCAGATTTTGTGATACCGTAGCCGAGGGCGACAGCGGTTGTCTCGTTGATAAGACGGAGGGCGTTGAGGCCAGCGATGGATGCAGCGTCCAGGAGGGCTCGTCTTTGAATATCCGTATACCATCCGGGAACAGCGATTACGACATCTTGCACACCAGTCTTGAGCTCAGCACTGGCGATATCACGGAGTTTGGCCAGATACGTAGCGACAAGTTGGGTGGCAGAGAATTTTTGTTTCTCGCCGACATAGTTCACCTAACATCGGGTTAAGTTGAATAGTCAAGAGAAACTTATTAAACGTACCTCTACACCGACAGTGCCGTTGACATCTACTAGCGATGCGTTGATGAATTTTTTCTCAATCTCCAGTACTTCGGGATCTGAAGCAGTGCGACCGATGAGACGTTTTAGAGATCCAATAGTATTCTTGAAATTGGATGTCTCTTGAGTTTTAGCAGATTCACCAATCGAACGCTGCTTGATTCCAAAACCAACAAGTGATCTTTTGAGATGGAAATTAGCAGATGCATAAAGAAGCTTGAAAGGTTTTCACATACGGTGTTGTGCGATTTGATACCTCGTTGGCGATGATATCGATGCCACGGTGCCTCGCAACACCGATCTGAAAGAAAAATTAAGTGAGCTATAGGTGTTATATCGGAAAGATCGCCTGCCTACCAGACTGTGAAGAGAGCCAAAATCAATACCGACGACGGCCATGATGTGGAAGAATGATATGGAACTAGAAGGCGAGGATTATAGGTGGAGAAGAGATACTTTAACGCGAGCAAGCCAAATTTTAAAAAACAATCAGATCGAGAAGTTTTTGCTTGGCTGGGGTCTTGCCTATAAATAGCATCAATATCGATTCTTCCAGAGTCTTCTACGGCTTTCCTCCAACTCTTCTCCTCCCTCAACGTGGCCACTTGAAAGTTTCACATAAAAATTCCATCACTACTATCGGAGGTGATTGCCTTTCGCTTGCGTGTTGGGGAAAAGGGCTGGAGCGAAAAGACAAAAATACTGTCCCGGAGAGACTTGAACTCTCGATCTTCCGATTGAGAGTAATAACAGTCGGACGCCGTAACCAACTAAGCCACGGGACAGTTAAAGTCAAGGAAACATTTGCTATCCAAATAGCGTGGTAAGGCCAGTTGTATGCTGCCAGGTACTTATTGCTGTCACTGACGTACATAATATACGTCCGCGATATGTAAAAAGTACTGTGATGCTATGTAGCCACAAAGTTGCGGTTTTGATCTTTAAATGTGTCGCAACTGTACGTTTAAGTTGCACAAAGTTTAGCGTTTGATATAAGCCAATGTGGCTCAATGGTAGAGCATCGCTTTCCTATTCTTAGAAAGGCGGAGGTTGTGGGTTCGAGCCCCATCATTGGTTTTTCATTTTTTAAATGTACCATATACAACAGGACTACAACCCCAATCATCAGACTCATTTGCTCATTCATCCTCTATCTCTCCATTGCCACTGAAGACGTTGGTAGTCGTAGTCTGATACATTTCAGTCCCAATCGAGCCCTATCGTTTGCCGTTGTCCCTTCCTAACCGCCCCTTCAATAGCCTCCGCAAGTTCTCTTAGTGCCAACGTATCCTCAGACAACTCTTTCCGAGGCGATATATCCGTAACGTCCTTAAACGATACCCCAAGTGCACGTTGTAGTGCCTCTTCCCGGTCATGACCACGAAGGGAGTCAATTGATCTGATCTTTGTCTTTAGTTCTGGATGCTCTTCAAATATTTTTCGGATGGCGGGGGACGTGGCTATTCTCTTTACATTAGCATGGTCATACATATCGGCAGAGGAAATATATGGTACCTATCGCTTCATACTGGTGTAGTTGTAGCGTTTTGGGATCGTCTCGTTTGAGAGGATCAGGAAAAGCCGATTCGTCGGGGACGTATGGCCATTTGAGAGATGTTAAAGGTCGTAAAGGGACCGGTTCTTCAAGTGAAGGTCCCTCATCGTCTTGAACCTTATCACATATGGCTGTTGCAGGTTCATGAGAATTGCCTATGTCCAAGTAATTTGAGAAACGATCTGACTAGACTCTTCTGTGACCACGGGTCCTACAGCCGGTGCTTTCTCAAGGGGTTCACGCGTCTTTATTGAGCAGGAGGTCTCTAGTTAAAGTTGAGAGCCAGTTTAAGAGATCCAGATATTATGTGCACCCTTATGTTTTCGGTAACATGGCACAGAACAGCTATTTTAACCGTGTAAGCGAGTGATAAAAAATTGGGATAAATTAGAGCTAGTTACTAGAGAGCATAACACGACGAACAAGTATACTTGGATAGATTTTCAGTGAAATTCAATAAGGAAATTTTAACACGCGATCTGATTTGATTAAAGCTGTTAGTGTGACAAGATCGTCACGGTCTAACGACTCCAAGGTAAAGTCAAGGTAAAGTCATTTGCAAGAACTCCTGCTATAAGTACTACATGCTGACCAAGTTTATAGAGAGTAACGATAGTAAATAAAGGTATGTGATAAAAAGATAGCACACGGAATGGAAAGATATTGACCACTATTAGTCACACTGCCCCACCCTAGGCCTTGGGCCATTGGCCTCACCTGCGAACAGTTGCGGCGCTGCCAATCGCGCGCGCATAAGACTACCTACTTGCTGTTCTTTTGTGCGGACCCGAAACAATCTGCTGAAGAGCCACGGGTTCACGGGAATTTTTGGCAATTACTTCATTGCATAAATCGGACTCGGAACCCAAGCTCTTATTCTTTGTGAGCTTATGACTATGCATCATCCAACCTTCATGGAAAAGCGCAACCCTATCCTTGTCGGGGGTGCAGAAAACCGCAGGGACGTCTGGCCTTCCTTTGAAGGTGCATATAAAAATCTCAAGAGTCGTCCAAATTGGAAGATATGGGATGACCGTGTCCTGAAGATATATGTGGTGCGTGAGCCGCAGTGTGCGCGTCCTTTGTGAAAGGGGGACTTAACGATTGTCCTATGTATCGAGGCACGGCATGGGTTCCTTGTCCACGGCAGGAGTATGCTCCGTCATGTACACAACTTTGCTTTTCTCGCGCCATCCTACTTCTTTTAAGGCCTGCCTTCAAGATCTGTACGCGCTGACACGCTCTTACTACCTACTCGGCGCTCTTGCAAGGCAGCTTCCCATTCACCTTATTTATGGTAGTATTAATGACCAGTTGTCATCAATTTTTCCTCTCTAATACTTTGAGCTGACCTTGAGCTGACCACAACAGGTCTCAAGCTGTCAAAGACTACCTCATTTACAGCGCAGTCAGTGGCGTGCAGCACCTTGCATCACTCTCTCGTGTTGAAGGAGTTGGTCCATTTGGTATCTAACATTCCCTTCCAGGTCGTGCGCTGATATGACTGTCGACGTTCACAGATAGTACAGGTGAATCCAGTCAGGCTCGCGAAGGAGATATATGCTCTCGCACTTCCTCTGCCTCGGCAGCCAAAACTTTGACTATTTTGCATTCGGATAAGTATCTTCCGCTTCTCAAAATTCGAGAATAACAGCTTTGGCAAACTTGAATGATCAACGGGAAGGATGAAGTAGTCAGTACAATATTATACTTCAAGTCGATATATAAAGAGGGTGTAACGTATCCTCCGTGCGAAGCATGCGGACAAGAATAAAGGGTGGTGTTATGCTGCTCACTACAGTACTGTTATAATTGGGGAAAACACTGAAAATTAAACCTTGAAAGCACTCTCTCTCAACAAATCTCTGACCACCCTCCAATCACTGATTCCTTGCTGGTCGATTCCCGACACTCTAATTTGTCGCAAACTGGGAAATATAGCCACAAGCGAGCGAAAAACCTGTTTGGGCTGTTGGATAGTGGCAGGCCAAAGAGTTATGCTCGTTATTCTACTGTTGAAGGCGTGGGATTTCATAGGCATAGCAGGATGGAACGGAATGCCTTGAAGTGGGATTGATATTTTAGAAAGGCGTGGGCAGTTGGCAACAAGTGGAATGAGCCCCTGCAAAGTTATGGCAGGCTTTTGTTGATGAACCAAGAATTGGTACTCCTCTCCGAATGAAATAGAGATGGATTGCAGCGCTGGCCACGAAAGAGATGCATCCTTTATCCAAGAGTCATCCAAATGGACAACACAGGGAAGGCGTAGAGTAATCGAGTGCAGAGCTCGCAAAGAAAATAGCGTTCTGAAAGCGAACAAAACATCTGCTGGGGTTCCGTCGACATGCCGGCTTGCGTTCTGACGGAGTGATAAGGAAACCAGGGTTGTGGCAGTTAGGCAAAGTGTCGGGACAATAGCCGTAATGGGGGTTGACTGAGAATCTACTGCAGACATACGTACGCACAGCTTGGTAAGAGGAACCTGCAAAAATTCCAAGAAGATCCCCGCTTGAAACCAGTCCGAAACGATAAAGCTTAGGTCACGAAGGGCTTGAAACTGATTGGGGAACAAGGAGGGTGCCTTCTTGGACTGCAGTATATCGGGAGGAATGACGACTATTCCAAGGCGCTCAAGTGCAGGAAGAGCACCTAAATGTCGGATGAGGTCGCTGGTGAGAGTCATCATCTCAACATGAATGTTGCGAAGGCCGTGTAGATCCATGATCATCTGCTTCATATGCTGGAGGTCCTCGCAATCCTCCAGGCGAACGTCTTCAACTTGGGGGCATACACGAAAGATATCAGATAGAAACTCTGGGAGTGTCGACTCGTCCAGAGAGTACACGGAGGTGATATTAATGACGCGAACTGAGGGGCCAAGTAATATCTGAAGATGAGGGAGGCATTCCGCCGCTGCTTGTTCTTCCCCTCCGTCAAGAGTGAATGCACGGAGATTTGGCAAGAGTGTACGCGTCGGTCTATAGCTGCCAAAAGCACTGAAAACGTTTACGTCCAGATACGTATCGGGATACGAGCTCCAATTAATGTGGTCTTCCTCGATACCTAGATGCTGTATTCGTCGAGCATAGAACTCGAAGCGTGGCCAGTCACTTTCGCGCAACGGCCTAGTCAGTTTCTAATTTTCATGGTAAAAGAGCGATCGGCTGAGAAGGTCGGATCCGGGACGCACCAGAAGTCCAAAGTCAGCCTGTTCCCACAAATCGCCCGGCATGACCATAACCAGAGGTCCTAGAGTTTTCTGCTCGCGCCAGAGTGTATCTAGAGCTGATTCTGCGCAAAACATGTGAGCTTTCTGTCCTTTGTTACTATGTAGCACTACAAAATGAAAAAAATACCTGTTATTGATTTACAGGTGCATGCAATGCGCGCCAGCGAATCAAGTTCAAGAAGGCGACAGATCATGGTTTGAATTTCCAATATAGACAGTGCATGGTGCATTCTGGCGTTGACTGCGTTGGATTTGAGCATGTAATTAAACACGCGTGAGAGTTTGAAATTTCAGATCAAACGCGATGTGACAGGCCACGTGGATCGTGACAAATTCTCCAGTGCCTCCGCTCTCCCTCTTACTTACTATACCCTCTATCTTATTTTCGATGAGCTGTCGAGGTCGCCTATAGTATTTTGTAGTCAGCCTGAATTACTTCTGTAATGTAGACAGCCAAATCATATTCCATTCCAATCCATACCAACTTGAAGATTCCTAGTGAGACTACTTACTTCCAGTGCTTAAGCGCTTATTATTGAGTCAAAGGATGCAACTTTCAGTGATCACAAATCGACTGGTGATACCCATCGTAGGCCTTCGCAAGAGGGATCAGATAGGGATATGCTCAATCTGAATCGAACGCGTCTTGTGTTTCCTACAAGTTTCCTACCAAATACGCTTGACCATAGTAGATCTCGTTAGATCCTCCAATTTAACTCTACCCTTCTTTCCCTGTTGCCCAGGTTTGTTCTCTCCAATCTCCTTCGTCCGAGGCACATCATCATCTTCGTTTTCCAAAATACCTTTCGGCTTCTTATTACTTATACAAATCAAACCTTCTCTCTCAACAAATTTCTGACCACCCTCCAATCACTGACTCCTTGCTCGTCGATTCCCGACACTCTAATTTGTCGCAAACTAGGAAATATAGCCACAAGCGAACGAAAAACCTGTTCTGGCTGTTGGATAGTGGCAGGGCCAAAAGATATCCTCGTGATTCTAGTGTTGTAGGGGTGGGATTCCATATGCATAGCAGGATGGAACGGAATGCCTTGGAGTGGGATTGATATTTGAGAAAGGCATTGGCAGTTGGCAACAAGTGGAAGGAGCCCGTGTACTCGAACGCGTCTTGCCTTTCCTACCAAATACGCTTGACCATAGTATATCTCGTTAGATCCTCCAATTTAACTCTACCCTTCTTTCCTTGTTGCCCAGGTTTGTTCTCCCCAATCTCCGCCGTCCGAGGCACATCATCATCCTCGTTATCCAAAAGACCTTTCAGCTTCTTATTATACACCTAGAAGAAAGCAGTTCAAGTAAGCGAACGATGCAGTAGTAGAGGTAAGAAGCGCCTGACCTGTTCCTCTTTTCCTTCACCAATTGGATTGCGTCCCCAATCGTTGACCACATCGGCAGCTTCCCTGGCTTCCATGCCTTCCCGTCTTTTCGCTGCATAACTAACAAGATTGACGCCAAGGATGACCTTGACAACTAGGGAGCTGGAAGAAAAATGTGAGTCACAGCGTGGAACCTTCAGAGGAAAAAAAAAGCACCAAATCCAAAAGAAGATGCACACGGCCGCCCAGGTTAAATAATTGATGATCTCAACTTGGTAGCGGGAGGGAGCAGCCCACAAGGAAGAAAGCTTGGGATGCACCGCAAACACCAACGAGATAGACTGGAAGCCAATGAGAATCGCCAGCACGGCTAGTGGTAGAGCCGCGAAGCCTAGTCTGCGGGCCACAAGAGGAGACTGATCGACGTAGGAGTGCTGTATGTGTTGTTAAAACGCGTTCCGGGTGAGCCCAGGTAGGAAGGAAGAGACGCACTTTGCGAGCGCCGCGTCGTCCGACAGCGCTTCCACTTGCCAGATCTCGACATAAAACATCAGCGTATCGTTCGTAGATCGTGGGTCGGATGTGATTGAATTTTGTGATGAAAGCGTGCTTCAACCAATCCACGACCATCTCAGAGGCCATAACGGTCAGCACTGGCTACAAACACGGGATCAACGTTAGACATTGTATATGAAAGAGGGGAGTCAAACTCACATATGAAATCGTCCAGACAATGTTGTTTCCTCTAAACCATCCAAAGCTCTTTGGCAATACTAGTCCTTCCGACAAGTCAAATTCGGAGCCACTCAGTTCGATTAGATTACGAAAAGCGACGGCGCATAACATGAGAGCCAGAGTAAAGCGTTCAACAATATCTGACCGTACTCGTGTAAAAAAAACGGAAAGTAAAATTGACTGAAAGATGGCGTACCAGCACAAGTGATTTGGAAAAGGTTGTCTTTCTCGAACTTCTTGAAGACGCTTCCTTTGATCTCGACAAATTGATTTGACACAAGCAGTGTCAACAACGCGTGGTCGTACGAGTTGATAGCGACGTTGAGAGATATGAGCTGGTAAACCATAACGAGGGCGTGCGTCACTGGACAAATTCCTTCAGCTTTGACGATAACATTTTGCGACAAATGACGTACCGACGTAGGCTGTTGCGAGGGTGAAATAGAGAAAGGGTCGAAATGTATGGCTGGTCACTGGCATTCTATGTGACAAGGGTTCTAGAGTGGATCTTGAAAATAAACAATCGAGTATGTCTTGTCCAATTGAAGCGCATAGTCTGTCCCCGATCTATAGGTTTATTGAACATTCCATCAAGAAAATAACTTGTGAGCACGTACTTCGAGTGCGTTGAATATGACATACAATTTGATGGTGTCCTGTCCGCGGATAGTGTGATAGATTTTACTGGCGTCGGTCAAGGGATACAAAAGGAGGATGGAGATGACGAGTAGAAGGGTCCGAAGGATATCGGCTTTTTGTGAGGGTGGAAGAGGTGGAGGTTTGGTTCGCAACATATTTGTTATAAACCGCACGAACGCAAAGGCAAAACGTATCGGTTGAATTGTGAACGTGTAAAGGAAAGAATCGAGGCAGACTATAAAGCCAAAACCTATGATCTAATGGAAGGGTGAGGGACCATAATTAGGAATTGTTTCTCGTACACGTACCTTCTCCATGGCAAGCGGTATGCTAAAGAAATTGCTGACACGTTCCCATTTCATCTCTTGATGAGAATCAAAGTCTGTCGCGAGAAGTTCCTCATTCAGATAATCCCAGAGAGAGAATGGAGCGGTATTAGGCTTAACGTCTACGGTCTCCGTCGCAAGAAGGGAGTCCGAGACAAAAGAATTAGGTGGAGGAGAAGTAGATATTGGGGTTGGTGGAAGTGAGGAATAAACCAAAGGTAACGGCTTTACGTCTATTTCCTCCTCCTTGAAGAACATTGGTTGACGAGGTGGTGCCGAATGCATCGACGATGAAGGGTCGTCCACGTCATCTAGATCTTCGTCCGCTGAATGATAAGCTGTTA
>JABAJW010008988.1:0-29553 GCA_018855395.1 Arthromyces matolae | reverse complement strand
GGTCACATGTTCCCATCATGATCATCAAATTTAGGGCTGTAATGCCAATAGCTGGTCCTTGATTCTTGCATTGTTTCTCATCCCAACAAGGTGCTGTCCATGCATGCATAATTACACCTATATTGGTTCCCCCTCTAAATGGAGGTTTCTTCGTCCTGCTTTGTTATTTATTGCAATTGTCGTCTCGCTACTTCTATCCTACATCTTTCTAAAGTCTCGACCTTCATACGCATACTACAACAAACTAGCCAAACATGAAGAGTCCGAATCGCTAAGATTCATACGAAACTCTCCAGAGAACAAATATGTCATGTTCAAGCAGCTCCAAGGAGCGGGCTTCAACAACCAGGTGCGTTCATAAAATTGTACGTCTACACCATAATGTATTGACAAGTTCGCTTCCCATTAGGCGCAGGAAATATTGCTGTACCATCACCTTGCTCTTCAATCATCCCGCATCTATGTATATCAACCCATGGTATGGCGCTCGCGCGGCGCCCATGCCACTGTCCCTCTATCTGCCTTCCTGCTTGGCTCTGCGCGAAACAGCATCAGTTCCACAGTTTTCGAAGAAGCTTGCACCCCAGAGGAGACGAAACACATTAATATTAGAGCTAGCAACCAAGCGTTATGGAACTACGCAAAATCCCAGTTGTCGGGAGATGAGAAATGTATCGTTATCGATAACTGGATACTGACATGGGAGTGAGTCTTCACCACTTACTATTTATGTACTCATTCTAACGATATGATAGCTATCTTGCCTCAAATGGTCTCCACGACGTCTGGCCTGAATTCCAGAAATATCTTGCACGCTATTTTCAATGGTCAGAACCCATCCAGTCCATCACTCAACGCGCACACGAAACCTTGAATCTCCGCTCAAGTCAAGCCAACTACAACGAAGGTGACGCTTATATAGCCCTTCACCTCCGACGAGGTAACCATTTTTTTTTCAACCCTCCAATGCATGTCACTGAAATATATATGTTTTCAGGGGATTTCGAAGGCCATTGCGAAATCCTCTCCCAACGTCAGGCAGGATTCACCACCTGGGCGACCCTACCCTCTCTCAACGTCTACCCACCCGCGCTCTCGACCACAAACCACAGCTCCGTAATCGAACACTGTTACCCCCCTCTCAACCGCTTCGTCGACATCATCGACACTCTCGTGCGAGATAAACCCCATCTAAGAACAATACACATTCTACACGATGGGGCATGGGATCACCCACTCGTCTACATGCAGCGTCATATTCTCGAAGCAAGACTAACGAATGCTGCACGCGCCAAGACGGCTGGCTGGGTTGGTGGGCCAATGAAGCGTGTCACGCATTCTGGTCAGCTACCGATTGGTTGGGGGGAAGGGGATTGGGCGGTGGCGGTTGATGTTGAGCTTGCCAGAAAAGCCGAGATTTTTATTGGAAACGGATATTCGAGTTTGAGTACTCAGGTGGTTGCGTTGAGACTTGGGGCGGATGGAGGAAAACTTGAGGATGTTGTTCTATTGTAATTCGTATCTTAACTCTTTTTATCTATATTATCTGCTGGAATGTAAATTATTTTTTTCGTCAGTCTTACCGCGCTGGGGCCTCTGAGTCTGAGGCTCTGACCCTGGCCCATATTTATGAAATCTGTCACAGACACGTGAATGGTCACACCGTGGTTTCAAGTTCAACGTGACAATTTTGTGGTTCACTTGCCAATGCTTGCCAAGTCCAACAGGGCCACCAGCAAAAGTGGACTCAAAAATGCACCATTGCCACTTTGTCCCGGAAACTCAGAGGCTCACTTGTTGACTTGATTTCTGTTCACTTGTCTCGTCACGATGTTACGTTACACATAAGTACACCTAAATCATTGACAGGTACCCGGACGCATACTTAGTATGAATGCACAAAGGCGAAATTCTAACGTTAATCATTAGAGGCAGCCCTCTAGACACGCTATGGCGCTACCAAGGAACGCTCGGTCCTCTAGTGAAAGGAATGCGAAGTCGAAGTCGAAGTCGATAATGGCCAAGATGACTTCTGGTGCGCCGGTGCATCCAAATGCCAAAGCTTATGTTTAAAATTTCAGAGTCTAATCAGGCCGCTGCATGAGAACGATGGATTTTAAGCTGTGGCTGCTACAGGACCAGGCAGGTCAATGCACCACCTACTACCGAATCTCCGTTCTTTTCTGCGACCTCTTGAAACGCTCATCTTACCTCCCGACGAAATGCAATTCCAGAGCGTTCTCTCAGTCATTCCTGGCCGGTTTCAAACTTTCATGGCATCGAGTTCTGACGTTTTTCTCATTCAAACTGGTCTCAAGCGGCATCGCTCTTACAGGCCTTCCAAGCCTCTCCGTTCAGGTTGGGCATTTTTCCGGCAGGTACATACAGATCCCTTCAATATCTATGGTTTACCGAAAAAGCACAGGCCGTTGATGAGACGCCGTCACAAGTGCTGCCCGCCGTCAATGCTTTGTTTTTTGACTCTCCCTCATGTTGTCTGCTTAAACAACTCGTGGATATCAGGGGCATCCATTTGCATGTAACGAACTTAACGTTGAACTTTCTTTTGGACTCGGATATAGCCCCAAGATCCATCCATCCCCGTAACTTAATAAGCCGCTCATAACCTTGCTTCCACTTGGTAGAACATCAAATGTGGACAAATGAATGGTCTTATTGACATAGATGCTCCCCTTCTTGCCAGCCCATTTCATCTATTAATGTCTCGACGGTCCCAGGCTTGCATCGCCGATATCAAAATTTTCCGATGTCCAATCACTTTCTTTCCCAAGTTGTTCCCAAGCCTCTCTGCGGTTCGAACATTGTAACTGAAATTGACGATTCTCCACGCCATAGCATAAGTACAAAACTTTATCTGTCAAGGAGATATACCAACAAAAAAGTGGAGTAAGAAATGATGTCAAGTACTGGTACTCGGGCTCAATGTAAATTCAGGCGGTGAAACAAAAAAAATTGATCACAGTCACATATGTAACGCCACTAACCCAGACACGCCATCGTTCAGAAAACATGCACCATTGTCTATCAGTTGCAGAAATTCAGGCTCTTGTTTGTCAACACTTAGATTATTCTGCTTTGGCGCAGTATGCCCTCACGTGTAAATCTATGACAGGTACATACATCAATTGCCATACTTATCCATCTAATTCCCATCTTCGGGAATGCATACTAACATGAACATACACAGACCCAGCGCTGGATGCTCTCTGGAAAGAACAAAAAACGCTCGGCCCTTTGGTTCAAGTTATGCCGAGCGACCTATGGAAAATGGAAGAAATCCCAAGCTTCAGGAAATTGGCACTCCTGGTATGCTGTCAAAATGTAGTCCAATGTAGTCGTTCATTTCAAAACTGATATATTCTTACAGACGTTTACCAGGCCATTATGCGAAACTGACTGGATACGATTCGATTTCTATGCTAGCAGAATTCGGGTTTTAGGTGAACGCGTCGACGATGTGTTGTTTCCAGACCCATTTCCCATGATTTTCCTTCACGAAAGTGTTCTCGCTGCTTTCAGCGCCTTTCGCCCTGCGCGCCAGATCCTTCCGAGGCTCCATACATTGACACTGACATTTGGAAATGAGGGTTCGCGGATGCAGGAAAGCATTCCACACCTCGAGATATTGTTTGCCCCTTCCATCAAGCGATTGAATATCTCCCAATACACTGTTGAAGCGAACCCGGAACTTATGCAGTTCTTTCCCTCATTTTCGTCCTTATGCCCCCGACTCGAGTACCTTCACGTTGATGGAGGCGACCGCAGTGACACGACTGCCATTGGGCAAACCATTTTGAAGATGGATCATCTACGCATCATCAATGTGGCGTCTACTATTGAAATGACACACGACCTCATGCTTCACCTCAGCGCTCTTTCGACCCTTCAAAGCCTTGCGACAATTGTCATTCCTTCTGATGACTTGACCTTCCGGGGTGTGATTCCCTTGATTCCTGGCAATTTCCAGAACTTGCGGAGATTGTTCTTTCATACTCCAACATGGTCTCAGGCGGGATCCCTACTTGAAAGCTTCCAATGTCCTCTCCAAAAACTTAGCATTGAATTGACTCGTGGTGATGCACGTCTTGCCCCCTTCCTCAAAACGCTCGCCCGACATCCTTGCATTACAACCCTAACGCACGTCAGACTAATTGACAGGATTTCTACCATCGATGCAGATCCCGCGGAAATTTTAAGAGGACTTCAAGTTCTTTCCGCCATGAGAGGACTTGAAGTACTATTGATTATCCACCCTTGTGTGCGATTTTTGGACGACACCTGGCTCTTGAACATTTCTTTGGCATGTAAAGGTCTTCAAAGATTAGCGATTGGTGATGATCATGTAGACGAACAAGCCGAGGACGCCCGTGTACAACAACCACACATGACGTTGAAGGGGTTGGTACCGCTGATCACGAATTGCCCAGATATTGAGCAAATATCCATTCCTATACACGCAGCGCCTATTGATCCTGCCATTTTTCTGCACCCTCCCGTCTGTAATACTTTGGTTACGTATCTATTATTCAAGCCGGCCACAATCATCCATCCTCAAAAAGTGTTTCGATCACTCATCACTCTATTCCCGAGGCTCGAAACTGTTATTGCTCATGCATCTAGCGAGGAGGACCAACGCGGTTGGGCTGAGGTCGGGAAGTTGGTGAGGTCTACTAACTATTGATTTTGTTGACGAAGCCGGGGATTATCTTCTAATTTATCTACATATTTATAGCAAATATTCGAGATGCGAATATCTAGATGTACTAGTACTGTAGGAAAAGTCAGCTTGAAATCAATGTGTGGCCGAAGGACTGAGGAATAAAGTAGAAAAAAAATCCAGCAAGTTGAATAAAATGAGTGACACAGTGAATACAAGTGTACAACTAACTATACATAAGGAAGGTGATAAAATCCGCAGCGAGATACCAACAAGGGAGTGTATGGGAGGTGGGTAGATATGAGAGCCGATAATGAACTAGGTGAGAAGGAGCCGAGCTATACAGAAGCTAAAGATGACTTGGTAGTACAAATGAGAGCAATACAACCGATACAGACGGAACACGAAGGGTCAGAAGGAGAGACAAACCAGGGGAAACCATGACGATGGATCAAAAAGAAAAGCAATGGCTAAGGAGCGTGTAGGGGCAACCAGATCAACATAAAAACGAGAGAAAGTAATCAGTAAAATAGATACGAAGTTGGGGGAAGGAGCAGATACTGAATGGCCTTCAGCGGCGATGAACAGGACGGCCATAGCCAGCAATGGTGGCTGCGCCACTGTGGCTAGTGCCAGTCCGGATACCCTGCTCAGCCCACTGCTTGGCTGACCTTGTGTCGTTGATCGGAATGGCAAGTGCGTGTTGTGAATCTGGGACACGCTGAAGTTTGACTGCATGTGGACCACGCATAACGCGAATGGGCTCTTCGCCATTTTTGGCGCGATCGATTCCGTGACGACGAAGGTCATGAACCGCGCGAGAGGTGGCAGATGAGGCGTTACGGCGGCGAATGGAAGCTCCGTCTGGAGTCGAGTTCATGCATAAATCCTCGCCGGGGTCGTAAGCGACACTAGAGTGGCCTTGGGTGTTAGCGCCGACATTATAGACAGACTGGCCAGCAGTCGGGTTGCTGTAAATAGTCTTCTGGAGATTGGCATTGTCACGAAGAGCATGACTGCGCTGAGATGCGATTGTACGAGTAGATTGGCTCGCAGCTTGATTGCTGTAAAACGGGGTTGTGGTGGCAGGAGGTGCAGCGGGGTGGGACGCGTCCCGGTCCTTGCGACGAATGTTGAGCGGTTTTGTCTGTGTGCGAAGTAGAGCAGCGGTTTTGGCTGCCCTAGCGCCCATATCCAGATTCTTGCGACGAGCAGATTCTTCCTCCAGTGCGGCCATCTTTGCCATCAGCTCAGGAGGAAAGTCAGGAACCTCAAAGCCATTGCTTTCGAACTGGGAAAAGTCTTCGGTGGGAGGACGAGCAGGTCGTGTGGGTTTCGGATTAACAATCGGAACGGGCCTCGGAATCGGAACACTTTTCTGGGGAAGTGGGGGTTGACGAACATGTAATTTTCTACCGGAAGCATCCACCGGAGGAACCTCCCAGGTGGGCCTGTCGGCGTACAGAGGGTGGTCATGAGTGGAGGTCCAATCAGGATAAAACACACGCGGCCGTTTGTCGATATGGGGAAGGCCCTTCATCGCGTCGAGGTCAATCTCAATTTCGATCGGCTCCGGAATATAGAAATGGGGCATTGATGCTGAGCGTCGAACCCTGCGATTCCGTTCCGCCTTGGTTTCTTTGTTTTCTTTGTTCGGGCTCGCGGAAGATCTATATGACTCTGATCAGGCCGATGAGTATTGAAGCGGGCAAAAGAAGACATACTGAGCGCCGAAGATCTTTGTTTTGATTTTCTTGATTTTTAACATGATGCGTTTTGGGGAATTCGCAGGAAAATTTTTGTGGTGGGGTTATGTTGCGAGACCATTGGCCTTCCAGCAGACCTTTATATCTGCCACTAGATAATGGCCATTGTTGCAATGGTCATGGCCATGGCTTATGTCCGTGGTCAAACTGTCGCCTAGTTGGATCGATGGCCAACTGGCCGACTGTTCTTGGCCATTGTTTTTTGGCCAATTTTGAGAGAGATTGTGTCACACGCTTCCAGAAATAGAGTGCCATAGATTTTTCTATACTTCTCGTGGAACAGTCATTGTCAAGCGCGGAACAGAGATCATCAATGTTTCAGTGGCCTGGTAAAGCTATGAGGAATGGTCGTGGTGCTTTGTATTTGGCCTCCATTGTCGATGGGGCGGAACTCCGAAACTACATCCCGCAGAGTTTGACCAGACAGACAGAGCGGAAGTACAGCTTGAAACTTGGTTTTTCTTCATGTGTATTGGTACATTGGAGATCGAGGCGCGGAAGATGAGTTTGAAGCCAAACAAGGGACGCTAATTAGACGCGCATACACGTGATGGAGCGCGTTGACGCGTTTGATGGAAGCGGAGTCTGAAAATGGTTCGCGTATAATTTCACACTCAGCCTTTTCAGGGTTCTCTAGTCGACCACATCGACCATATTCCCCTCCACCCCGAGCTCATCGAGGTTTACGACTTAGCTCGCTATGCAGACGACACGCTTGACGCGCAGCTCTGTCCTAGGAAAACGGGCTCATACCCAGGAATCGTCTCTACCAGCTGCCTGCGAGCAGCAGCTTCAGACACCCGACCCTACCCCAAATCCAAAACGCGTCCGCACATCTTCAACAGTGGTCGATGGTGATGCAAACAAGGAGAACGTCCCTCCTTATACCCCAGAGGTTGTCAACATGGAGACATTGACACCTCGCAGCACTAGATCACTCAGGCGCACGGCGACAGAAGTAGTTACCCCTGTACGGACCAGGTCAAGTAAGTGGGAATTCTCAGTAATAGGCATCTCGATTGTAGCTTACAGAACTACCATAGCTCTTAGGCGCCATGCTTCCGCATCTTACGTCGTGGCATCTGCCACTCCTGACGACGAGGTTTCAAAATTAACCATTGCTACTCCTCCTCCGACGCCTCCAACTGCTCTGCTACCCCTACATGCTCGTGCTCGTGCTTTATTGCGTGCCACATGCAATAGTGCCAATGCTCAGATTGCTGGCCGTGATTCCGAGCGTGCCACCATTCTTGATTTTCTCACATCATTCCTCAACGACCCTGATGTCACGTCCGACGTTTCTCCATGCACCAGCCTTTACGTGTCAGGCTCTCCGGGAACCGGAAAGACCGCATTGGTGAACTGTGTTCTTCGGGAAATCACAACCGACGCGAAGGTTGTCTTCATTAACTGCATGGCCTTGGCCAGCATCGACTCCCTCTGGGAACGCCTGATCGAGGACCTGGATACAGGACGGAAGGCCAAGACTGTCGGACGCTCGAAGAAAATTAAAGGAAGGGAGGCCGTCGAGGCCCTCCTGTCTCGTTATGACAAAAAATGGTTAGTGTGTTTGTCCACGCAGAGCACAGTGCCTAAAATATTCTCCCAGCATTGTAATTTTAGATGAACTTGATCATATCACACCGACTACTCAGGCCTTGGCATCTCTCTTCTCCCTGCCTAATGCAACCCCATCCACAGTCCGCCTGATTGGAATTGCCAACACACACACCCTCACTGCTTCATCCTCGACCACATCATCTGTCACGGCTGCTAGCAACGTCTGCACCCTCCACTTTGCTCCTTATACCCCATCTCAGCTTCACCAGATTCTCCAATCTCGTCTCCAACCTCTTTATCTTGAATCGGAGGAAATGGACAAGCCTACGGCTGCAGCAAAGAAGTTTCTGCCGCCTCCAACTTTGACGCTCCTCACAAAGAAAATTGCTGCAATGACAGGGGATGTGAGGAGCCTGTTTGAAGTCTTGAGGGGCGCCATTGATCTTGCGACCGCCGCTGCTACACCTGTCTCTCCCACCCAGGACGACAAGATCTTTGATACCCATGCACCGGCCGTGACACCCACTCACGTCCTCGCAGCCATCAAGGCCTACACTCCCTCCTGCAGCACTGCTCCGACTAATAAGATTGCGGCCGCCAATGCCCCGACTGCACCCGCGCCTTCCATGACCAACAGTGAGATAGTCACCAAGATCAATCGGCTTGGGCTGCAAGGCCGTCTTGTCCTATTGTGTCTGTTACTGGCATCAAAACGTTTGGAGTGCAACTTGCCTATTCTCACGAACACGCCGCATTTGACGCCTAGGAAGACTCCTACTTCGCCAACCAAGCGCTCTGCTTCCAGTGCCACTCTTGCCGTCAACGGTCTCGGCGTTGACTCTGCTCACCTCTACACCTACTACACTGCTGTCCTTGAAAGAAGTGACAGTGGTGTGTTCGATTCCGTTTCGCGAAGCGAGTTTGCAGATCTGCTTAGTGTTTTGGAGGGCCTTGGCCTTGTGTCTAACAGTACCATTGCGGGAAGCTCAGGCTCTAAACGCGCCTTTGGTCGCTCTACCTCCTTTACTGGTGCTTCTGGACTCGGTGGTGCTGCAAGCGGTAATGGCACCCTTAAGCTTATGAACGGTGTCAGGTCCGACGAAGTTTTACGAGGAATGGGCATCATGGCTGCAGAGCTCGACATCATGGAGGAAGAGATCAAGGCTGTCTGGGAGAGGGAGAACGCACGACTTGCACGGGATCTCAAGGCTATCGAACGGGAAAAGGAAAAGGCCGTTATTGTTGCCAACGGCTTCGAGGGTGCTCAGGAAAATTAATCTTCTGCACTGTGGTGCACTTGTATTTGTATCCATTCATCGCTATTTTCACTACTATCATCGCATTGTCATATTTCTCCCTATGTCCTCCATCCACTCAATCCATTTTTTTCATCCTGTCATTTATGCCTATCTATCTCGTTACACCCATGCTTCGCACCGACTTTGACCATTTTCTCGACATCCACAGCTGCTCCTCATTATCATTCCCCCTAGTGAGTCCTGATCGATGGCGACTTCTCTAGAAGACTTACCTTTCCGTCCGCTTTCTTCGTTCTTTGTCGTAATCGATGAAGTATTGTAGACTACTATAGTTGTATTGGTTACCTAGACAAATTACCTGCTGAATAAAGAATATCATTCATAAATGATAAGCTGAGCACCTTGTTGATTGGGCTTCGCGTATCGCAATTCAATGAATTTTCCAGGCTCAACGTTCAACCTCAAGGGTCAATCGTAGTCTGACGTTGGAACTCTGACCACATCCACTGTCAATTCAATTCGCGATACTGGGACCTCTTTGAGGATTCTGCACTGTTAATTATTGTCTGCAACAGGAAAAAAAGGTCTTGGCTGGGTATTAGCTGGATCGACCTATGCGCCGACTTCGAAACAAAGATGCTTGGATAAGATCTAGAAGCGTTTTCTGGAGCCGGCTTGCGCAACATCCATTACTGCGGCACGGAATCGCTTGCCTCGACAGGCTAGCCCATTATTCTCACTAGGAAGCTGTTGGGAACCGTCCTCCTTGGCTTCGCTGCTATTTTCTAGAGAGTCTGTTAGACACCACCTTGCACTGGCATGGAAGGCTGCCAAACCATTTACTTAACGGCATCGGGTAGTCATATTGCACCCCGTGAAGCAGACTGTTAATAACTCTATGGACTCGGGTTGAACAATTGCGATCCCAACGTGTAGGGTGTGGGTAAGAAATCATGATGTGCATAGTTATGGAGTCGTAATTCCTCTGCCGTCCCTACCTCGATCACGATCCTGAGGACACCATGATTCCCTTCTACTAGGCTGGAACTCTGGTCCAAGCTCCCCTCTCCTCGGAATCCTTCTTTCTTCGAATACTAACATTTCTTTTGCGTTATGAAAGGCTTCGACCCATGGTGAAAGTTCTGAGGTTGGGTTCGAACTTGGATTGGGCAATGAAAGATGTTCGAATGACGTTTCTACGATTTTCAGGCAGGATTTAGAGCTACTAGTACTACTAAATGCGTCAAGCTCTTTCTCGTGAGTAGATCCTAACAACTTCGGGTCTTCGTCATTTGCCACTCTCCATATGGTCTTTTCAGCAGCTATGGCTCATGACAGCAGTTGGTGGCAATGCTGTCATTGATTCAGCCAATCCTTCCATTGCGGCAATTTGCAAACTTTACTACTGCAATATCGACTCTGGAGCTCTTGCTCGGTGAGTTTGCGTAGCATGGTCGATCCTCGAGCATATCCGCCACCCTGACTTTCGTCTTTGGTTCCATTGGTTCCAGAGATCGGAGGCGAGACCCACAAACTAGACGATGGCTGCACTAACGGCGTGTCGGTGATTTACGAGCAGACACTCGTTTGGGGCATGCGCCTCACTTCAAGAGCTCGTTATCACCGCAGCCGGGGGTATTTCTACCGACGCCGCAAACGGCAATTCGGTGAATCATTTCTACCTGGGATTAACATTAATGAATCCTTAGCATCGCAGTTGCGTGAAGAGTTCACAGTCGCATACAACCAACAATATCATTCCTTAGACGGTTAGAGTCGCACAAGGAGTGACATGGCGAGAAGAGTAATGAATTGAGTGAGGGCGGAAACGAGAAATTGCAATCCCTGCCTCACCTTACCACTGAGATCACAGCGGGCCAAATTTGTACCAGGGGTATACAACCGAGTCCTACAATACAGACAGTAGGATCAGTGTAATTCATATTCAGGACGTTGTTTCTATGTTGAGAAGCCTAAAGACAGATACTTCAAATGTCACAATGCGGAGCTCCGGTTTCCGTTGATAGCGAAAGGCAAGTAGAGTAATGGTTCTCAATACAGCATTGATTTAATGTTCGACAGATGGACCAATGGCTTTGGCTATTTTGAACATTACATACCGCAATAGATGTGCGTGGGAAGGCCCTGAAGACTTAGAAAAGACTTGGCTGAATGGCGAGTTTGAAAAGGCATCCATATCGCTGCAGAGAGTTGCAGTTGACAGAGGCGAATGACTGACACTATCGTGCTGCGCTTCCGCTTCGAGGGTTGCGAAGCAGTTGTTATCGGGATTGGAGACGTGGGGGCTTGCACATTCGTGGGCGAAGGAGTCGGGGGCGAGAACCTCTATCTCGGCTTTGCGACGGCAATGCAACATGTGAACGAGTTCCTTTCTGGACACGGTGGCGCACTTTTGTTCAGTACAAGAAAATGAAGTTAATGGCAGAAAAACCTCCAGTCCACGGGTAGTGATCCGTCAGGCCGCTGAAGCAGCGATAGGGCCTGCGTGAGGAAGAACGTCGACCCTCACAATAAGTGTGCTTTCGAAAAACAAACCTTCATCTCATCGTGTTTGGTGATCGGCAATAATTTATCCCTGTCGATGTTAAAGCTAACCGTGGAGTAAGTCAGATCGTAATCGACAAAGTGGTAAATCAAATTTCACTATGCGAGGTCTGAAGACCGAAGGCCGAGCCAAACAACCCTGTCCGTCGCCAGTTTAGAATTCTCGTGTTGAAGGGCTCTGCTGCCGAATTTGTACACAGAAAGGATGTCAATCCCATATGGGTCGCCGTCGACCAGCCCTAAGATAGGTACTCTTCATAACGTAAGGTTTATCATGATATCAATAGAGACAATAATATTACCGGGCATGCAGAAGGTCTCCAAGGAGCTTCAAGAGATGTCGGGTAGCAATGTCAGGATAACCCTTGCCCTGGATGCCTAGCCATCAGAATACCACCACCTCGCCAAGGACAAAGATATACTAACCGTTATCATGAGACCTCGCGGAAGGAGTCGAGTAATCCCCAGCCGACACAACGTCTGGAATACAGCCTGAAAGAAGCTTTATCCAAGAGTCAACTCATCCCCAAATTTCTCACCTCCTTCTCAACAACCAACACCCAGGAAATTGAGGTGTCAATTGTGAGATACTGGATTTCCTCAGCACTGGGGATTAAAGAGCCCTGCAACCAGCGCCATCAATTCGTTGTGCGAGTCATTGGAGTGAAAGTCGGGCTTACCTCCGTGTCCATGATTGTCATCGCTTCTCCCGCATGAAGATGGATAGTAAGGCCAGATCCGACAATCAGACCTTTCGAAGCCCCACGCTTCCAGGTTTCACGATGAAAGTGATGTAGATCATTTGCATGGAAATAGCACAACTTACGATGCTCAGATCTGATCGTTCAAGTTGGAAAGTAGCAGCCACGTCGTCGACCAACTGGATGTATTCGATGAGCATTTGAATATGCTGACACCAGACGGAAGGAGTAATCCCTACCGAATCTACCGTTCTTTGGTTTCTAAAAAGAGGTACGTCCTTGTAGTACATGTCTCTATAATTTCAAACTTAAGTTCAGGCAAGGCCCACTGAGGATATTTCTCACCTTTTCGTCGTTGGTAGACCTTCCAAAACTGCTTCATGTGCCAGATCCAGTACCCGTATCAGTTGCGCTATGACGCCACAGGCTGTCAATGAGACTCGAAGCGCATACAACGAGTGACATTCGTACCCATGGGACGAAAACTGCCATTGACAGATTTCCTAGGGTATTTTATGCGCCTGAGAGAGCCATACCGAAAAGTGGCACTATCGTTCGGAAGGTTATTGGGTTGACGGAACATGGAAAATAATGCTGCACACCCGTAAGACTCTAGCTTGGTCCGATCCACCAGTTGCAGTTCAACTTTGGCTTTCATCGGACGAGATACCGTACGGTCCTGAGAGCTTTCTGACAAGTCAGAATCACTCGATGTCCCATGAGGGCGAGTAACTCCGAAGGTAGAAAGCTGTGAGAGAAAGGACAGAACCATATCTTCGATTCTTCGAGCAGCCTTTGGTGAGCTGAAATCGATATCTAGCACGAGACAGCGAGTGAGAACTGCATATGGATTACCTAGCATTCAAATCACCCCATTCACCCTCAGTCGGTGTCCTGCCGTTATCTCCAATACTTGCCACATCCGCAACGAGATCTCCTTCAAATCTATCCATTTCTGAACGCTGGCCGAAACTGAAGTCGCTCTTGCTTCAGATAAGGAATAAAACAGGGTTTTGACGAGTGTGCCACACGAAAGGCATTCAGTTTGGTTGTTTGGATCTATTGATGGTAAGGAAGCAGCTGTCGAAATATAACCAAAACGGTAGCTCTTCGAAAAAAAAAGAAACATTGGCAGTTGCGCAGACGAGACCAAAGGACGATTTGTAAAATTCCGAATACATAGAAACTCCGGTCTGGTTTCTGACAGATTGGAAGGTGACATTTATCAGACCTAGGCAGAGGTTTTATCCTCTCCTTCATCCCCAGAGTCATTGCCACCTTCTAGCCAGATTTGATGGACATTACGAAGATGCCTGCTCATATTACTCCTGACACTAAATTTGCGCTGACATGCGGCCTCCGGGCATGTGTAC
Organism: Arthromyces matolae; assembly: GCA_018855395.1. Taxonomy (NCBI): domain Eukaryota; kingdom Fungi; phylum Basidiomycota; class Agaricomycetes; order Agaricales; family Lyophyllaceae; genus Arthromyces; species Arthromyces matolae. Next base: position 15,651 of record JABAJW010008988.1, on the reverse strand, counting down.
GCTATAAAGTAACCTTTATGCACCAGCCATGTTCGTTAAAATGGATGCTCACCTCTTTCGCCAGTATGAACAGCCATGTGGATCTCGAAAGAGCCAGCCTTGAATACGTGCACATTGGATACAGTAATATTGCAGGCTCACCTTGAGAGCACTTGGCCTTCCAAACGACTTCCCACAGTAGACGCACGCATGCCCGTCAGTGGGCTTTTGCGTTGCAGTATTCATCGGATGTGAAGTTGACGGTAGCTGGTTAGGTCTCGCCCCCTGTGTGGATGACGAGGGTTTCGCATATTTGTCGTAAGCGTAGCCTTGTTCAGAGGCATAGTATTGTGCCCGATACGGTGGGATTTGCGTGATCTGTGATGAGGGCCATGCTCTCGAATCAATGAAGCAAAACAACGATGCGCAGTTGTACAGACCGTCATTAAATTCGAGGAAAGCCGACGTTCTGACTCCAGCTCTGATAAAGTCTGGTTAGTTTGCTGTACAGTAAGTCGCGGGTTTGCAGCTCGATGGTTTTGACTCGGGTGCCCCAATGATTGAGGCTGCTGCTACGTCAATGTGAACTCTTAGATACAATGTGAAAAAAGTGTATCAAGGACAAACCGGAGCGTGGACAGAAGGCAATTGACCAGATTGTGGCGAAGGATTGTACCCATACATATTCGAGCTTCCTCTGTTCATGTCATTAGGGATATCTCTGTGATAGTGAGTGTAGGCTGAACAGGTACGACGAGGTCGGCCTTGACCGCAAAAGATTAATGATAGGACTGACGCAACGAGCTTTGATCATCGGGAGGCTGCCAGTTGCCATACATACTGATGATCTCTCTGGAGTTGGATTTGCAAGAGAAAGAAGATGCTTTTAAAGGCCAGGAACTTGGCATTTATATAACAGCAAACTGGAGTCGTAACGCCACTGATTCGTGACGTTAAAGGGAGCGCACGTGGTGTCACTAGCAACAAGCGTGAGGAGAATGGGACAGCGTAGGAACGGCGTGCGGCAGTGATGGTACTAGAAACATATCAAATTGGGCACCTGAACTCCGGAAACGAATGAGGAAATTGTGCCGCCAAGAATATGACTTGCTTACTTGTTTATACGATGATTTGATTAGAGTTCGAGGTGATGGGCAAAAAGGCCCGAGGCCCACATTCTGACGGACATCGAAGAGACTCCAAATTGGGTGCAGGAGACGAGGAGCCAGTAAGACGATTCCAATTTCGGAGCAATAAGAACCACAGGCAGCATTGTCAGGCGACCACGTCAGCTAGCGGGCCCGTACGAACCATAACATCTGTCTCTTCCGAAGTAATATTGAAGGTTTTCAATGCAAAATTTAAAAGCCTTTAGACTTCGAAGTGGTCGCCGAAATGGGAAGACCAAAGCACCACAAAACAAGAGATATTTGTATTGACACAAGAAGTTGAGAACCACAGAAAGCTCTGTGAGACAAGATGACCAATTACAGCTACCGTGGCATCAATAGAAACTGTGCATAAAGTAGACGTTTTAAGGAGGTCCATCAGGTCTTGCGACCCATACAGAGGGATCTTCACCGAACCACAGCGGCAACCGTTGCCAAAAGTCTTCGCGGGCGCCATCGACAGCAACGCCAAAATCGGACCGACAGGACTCGCACGCGCGCAGAGCAGGGTTGAGCCGTCCCATTGGGTCATCTCTTGTTTGCATCATTTCTGCATCCAGGATCGCGAAAAGAGGGTCAGAACTTCTTTGACATATAGTGCCGTTAATATCTTTGAGGATTTCGAAGGTGGTCACCTCAAATGCTGATTGACAGATTCTCCTACGAGCAAGGTCAAGCTCAATCCTGTGAACACAGGCCATCGAAGGTTCTCTTCCTTCTAGCTCATTCACGATAAAAGTAGAAAGGAAGCGCGAACCATGTTCTTTTCCACGGAGCAAGTTCAGAAGATCGGCGTCGGAAAGTTGATGCGTAACCGAGGTCAAAGGACAAGTATATCCAGCAGCACAGACGCTAGGAGAGCTGCGAGAAAGGTCGTAAAACGCAGCAGGAAGAAGTTCTGGGGCACCGACAGCACGAGCGAGATTGATAACTGGACTACGACAAGTTAGATGATAAGCAATTACTTGGCAATGATGCTCACATGGGATGTGGGATAAACTTGCGGGGATCGTAGACGCCGGCTGCGCTTATGGCCTTCGCCTCGCGAGCCTCCCAATGCGATAGTTGCGTTGGAAAAGAAACTGAAAGGCCACGTAATATGTTTGTGCGAAGATACTTGACCTCGTATTTCGTAGCCAACAGCAAGATTGCAGATACTACAGTAAAGTCGGTTGCGTCGTACTTCAGTGCAGAGCTGCGTTACGTTTCACGATATTTAACGTGTCAAAATAGATTGAATTCAAAGAGATACTTACATTCCATCGTAGAGTGCAAGCAGGAAGTAGTACACATCGCCAGAGGATTCTGGAAGCTCGAGGACCAGTCGACCTTCCATGTGACGCGTTTGCTGAGATTCAAGAGCCTCAATCATCCGAGATAATGGAGCAGAGTGACGACACAGAAGGCCTTGATGAACGACAAAGTAGTTAGACTCAGTAAGAACCACAAGATTCCCGTCCTTGAAGCACAAATCGCTGTGACGAGTTGGAGGCGGATGTTCGAGAGAAATTTTGGAGTTTTCGGATGTTCCTGAAAAGCGATTAGAGCTAAAATCGTCTGTTGGCAGCATAACTGTAACAGATTCTAGAAAGAAGATATTCGATGGAAGTGAGAAGACAAGCTGAGAAAAAACAGAACAAACAAAAAATATTGCCGTGACTTGTAACGCTTCTTGGACTTCCACGATGTCTTCACCAGCTGCTTTTCTGTTCGCCTCGATTGACTTCCACTTGTCGGCCTTTTTGGTATTTTTATCGATGACGACGACGCCCAGACACAAATCCTGAATTTGGGCTGATTGGTATGTGCATCCCTAGCCTTTCCGCTAAATGCTGTACTTTGAACGAGCACAGCGAAGTTTGCTCACGATCAGGGCGATTGGCCACGCTTTGAGACCTATGCTCGGAAGCTACGACATCTTGGTGCAAGAAACCAACTATTTGCTGCTTTTGGCGGCCATACACTGACGTACAGACTATTTCCACATATCCACACATGCATGCTCAGAGGGAGCTCGTAGAACTGTCTATGAAAGAATCCTTCCCATATTTCGTGGCCCTTCTGTTTCAATATCTGCTTCCTTTTCAATCTGGATCCGATACAGAGCATTTATCTTTGAACATATTTGTCAAGTGACTTTATGACTCAGTCTCGTTATGGATCTCTTTTCGCGACACTGTTCTCACACACTCAACTCTCTGCTCACTGTCAGTCCCTGAGCAAACCCTGAGGAGGCAAGCCACGTTGATAGGTGGTCCTGGATTGTCGTGCTTTCAGATGGCTACTTGTGCCATATTTCCAACCCCACTTTAGGCCGTCCCATTCTATCGGGTTCTCTCTCGCGCTATAACATCCAATTTCCGAATCTGCGTTGGGCTTGCGCCCTGATAAATGGATCAAGGGATTGGGATTTGGTCAAGGACAGTGCCTCCAAGATTTCCGATGATGCTCTATCATCTAGACTATACATATACCCTTGGGGTTTACTACTCGTATATCCATGGGTCAGGTTTTAAATATTCCATTTAAATCATAGAACGATGTTTGTTTTAAAAAGTTGAAATTCACGGAGGGGGCATTGCAATGTTGTTGGCATCAGGACTGGTGAGAAAACAAATAGTTTGTTGATGTCGTGAGAAATGGCCGCGTCTTTTTTGCTTGTTCGTTGTTCACAACCTTCTTCCAACCCAGTTAAACTAAACTTTTTTAAACCCTCTCAAAAATGTCCGAAACTGCAGCTACACGCTTGGTTCCCGGCGCTCCTCCCCCAGTCGCTCTGTCTAAATCTCAGAAGAAGAAGCGAAAAACGAAGAAGGCGGATTCGACCCCAGATTCTCCTGAAGCTACACCTGATGTTACGTCTAGGCCGCTCACCGAGCAGGCGCCTGAGAACGGGGATGCTCACGATGCCTCGACGGTCGCTGCCCAGGAACCACCGACACCCGCAGCGGAGGAAGAATCCAAAACAAGCCCAGTGGTTGAACTCGTTTCCAAGCGTATCAAGGCAACTGCCAAGAAGATAGTACGTCTTTCCTGACAATGTATCTATTGAAGCACATTGACGTGTATGTAGACGCGGATATCGGGCTATGTCTATAAAGAGCAAGACCTCAATGACGACCAAAAACGCGCTCTGAAAACTCTTCCTACTCTGGAGGCTATCCACAAAGAACTTTTAGAGGTGAAAAAAGCTATTGAGGCAAGTCTTCAACTCTTTTACTCGACGGAAAATTCGATATTCCATCTAGGTTCACGAATTGGAGCAATCCCGCGAATTGGCCACAAAACGAAGCGAGGCTGAAAAGACCGAGAAGGCTAAGATATCCGAGGCCATAGCTGCATCAAAGGTACGCTTTTAAAAGTCGTCCGCAAACTTCGCAATTGATATGTTCACTGCCAGACAACATCGATGAGCAACGTATCCAAGGTTCTGGATCTTTTGCGCTTGCGTTCTCTCTTTGCCGCTGGTCAACTTGAGCCTTCCTCCGAAAGCGGTGTCGTCTTTGTTGCTGGTGACATTCTTCTGGGTGACGATCACGATGCCAAACAAGCTGTGTTGTCAGGCTTGCTGTCTGCAGAAGGCGAACTCGAAGGCATCTCGTGTATGATTTTCCCCATCTGTCTTGCCTGACTCTAACGTCTTCTCTAATAATGTAGACTCGGATCTCATTGAACAGGTTCATACTCAGCTTAATCCTCCCGTGTCCACTCCCGCTGTGCCACTTGCAGAAGAAGAGACGCCTGAGGAACCTGCAGCAGAGCCAGTTCCTGAGGACGTCGTGCCCGTAGTTGCTGGCATCCCCCAAAGCACCAGCGGCAGCTTCCGTTTTGTGCAAGCAAGTGAGCTTGAATCTGCATCCTTTGAAGAAGCAGAGTGGGTAGAACATGCCGATACTGCTGAACATTCAGCTGAACCTGAGGTACCACAAAGTCTCCCTCAACCCCTTGCACTTACGCAAGATACCCCCAACGGCAATGTCGAGGCCTCCCAACCCCCAGTACGTCACTCACCGTGTCGTCAACATCGACCTTACTAACCACTGATAATTCTGCCAGCCCCCCTCCGCAACCATCGATTGGGCTGCAGATGAGGATGTTGGCCTGCCCTCCATCGACAGTCTCCATACCAAGTTCGGCACCTCAGGTTCTGTCACCCCTGCTGTGCCTGAAACGCCTGAGGAGATTGATGAGGTCGCTCCCGCCGCACACGCCAATGGTCATGTAGAAGCCCCTGTCACGCCTACACCACAGGAGGACGATGGCTTTACTCAGGCGCGTGCTGGACGTGGCGGACGTGGTCGTGATCGCGGTCATAGTCACGGTCATGGTCATCATGGCCACCGCGATGGCGAACGTGGTGGTCACAGAGGTTTCCGCGGCGGCGAACGCGGTGGTTTCCGTGGTGGCGAACATCGTGGTGGCTTCCGTGGCGATCGTGGTCATCGTGGAGGTTTCCGTGGTGGTGAGCGAGGTGGTAAGTCTTTTTGTTCATAGTTGCTTTGGGGAGCTCATTGAAGCTGGGAATTGTCCAGGTTTCCGAGGCGGAAGGGGCGGTGGCGATGGCGAGTTCCGTGGTCGTGGTCGTGGTCGCGGAAGGGGTGGCGAAAGAGGTGGAGGTTTGTTACTTCACACGCACAAAGTCATCCTTGATTAATTTCTTGTTTTCAGCCCCGCAAGCGTCTCCCACACCTGCATGATCAAATCTTGCACATCGATGCCCCAGCCTTATCACACTTCATCATTACAAGTTGCTGATTTACTTTCCTGCTGACCTCCTGATATCATGATGATGATTTGTGTGTATGTTGATGAAGGCTACGTAGGCAAATCATAATATCCTTTCTTTTACGATGTTTACTCGTCCGCATGGGTGCAGAAAGGCCTTTTTTTATCAAATTCCCTCAGATCACAACGATGAGATCTTATCTGCACAGCCACTTTCCACTTTTTTATGTGCACTCCCTTTTAGGCTTTTAGTGTTGACTTTTACATAAATCGCCAAAAGCCTCTATGTCTGCCATCGACTACTCGGTGTACCTTGTAACAGGAAGGGACCTTTTACCCCGAGGAAAGGTGCTCAGCTCTACGTATTACATGAAGATTTGGACTAACGAAGTGTTTCAACAGGATTACTATCAATCTTTGGAAGAAGTACATCTGTCAACCATTCGCCGAAGGATTTTTCTGAATTAGCGGACAGTCACTACAGGGCGGAGTGACTTTGGTTCAAATACGAGAGAAAAATGCGGACACTGGGGACGTGAGTTGGCAAACATGCTAAACTGAGTCATACACTAATTTCACCACCCCCAGTTTATAGAGATTGCATCCAAGTCGAAAGAGATATGCGACAGATACAAGGTGCCTATAATCATAAACGATCGTGTGGACGTTGCTATAGCCATTAATGCGCGGGGAGTCCACCTTGGTCAAACTGACATGTCAGTTGCTCAAGCACGCAAGCTACTTCCAAAGGGCATGGTTATTGGCGTTTCGTGTAACAACGCTGAGCACGTCCGAGCTGCTATCAAGGATGGTGCAGATTCTATTGGTATTGGTGCTGTGTGGGGAACACAGACAAAGAAGTTGACATCACCTATCGTGGGTGTTCGCGGCGTTGGAAGCATGTTAGAGATTTTGGATGGATCAGATATCAAGGCAGTGGCGATTGGTGTGTGCTCCTTTGACTCTCCTTCGCAGTGACTGAGCTCACTACCTCTATGTATAGGCGGGATCAAGTCGACGAATCTCTTGCGCACTCTACACGGCTCTGTCTCACGAACGGGGCATGCCTTGGACGGTGTAGCAATAGTCTCAGAAATCATGGCCTCAGAAAATCCCCGTCAGGCCGCGGAGACCCTTTCCAAGATTTCAAAGTCGTTTACTTCCAGCCTTCCCCAATCCTTGTCGTCGCCCACAACAGCGGATATCATTCTGGAAAGAGTTTCGCAATTGATGTCGGTGGTGAGAGACATCAACCCTTTGGTACACCAGGTATTTACATAAATCTTTTAACCTCTACAACCATGAACTTTGTTATCCTTAGATCACAAACACCGTCGTCGCCACCCAGTCAGCAAATATAACTCTGAGTCTGGGTGGGAGTCCCATAATGGCCACCGAACCTCAAGAGATGGAAGATATGAGTCGCATATGCAGCGCTTTACTCATCAATATCGGAACAATGCGCTTTGAAACGAAAGAAAGCATGCTAAAAGCTGGTGAGCTTAATTAAAATGTCTATCTACCCTTTCTTACCAAGTGTTCGCAGGATTCTTTGCCAATGAAAATACCAAGCCCGTTGTTTTTGATCCTGTCGGAGTCGGCGCGAGTGCATTTCGTAAAGAAACAGTACGAGGTGCGATCCCCCAAATCCATTTGAAGTCGTCCCACAGCTCCTTGCAGATCTGTTAAACACATTCCAGGCCAGTGTGATCAAAGGGAACGCTGGAGAATTGGCGGCCTTGGCAGAATCCCAGGAGGTTCGAAGTTTCTCGCACCATAAATTCCCTGAGATGCTAAAGCGCATCATCCCTCCAGGTCTTGACAAAGGGTGTCGACAGCATTGGTCCGGGTTTCAAGGACCCTGTTACTTTTGTGAGAGAATTAGCAAGAAAAGAAAGTGCGAGCATATACTCTCATGGCAGCACACGACACTCACAATTATTTAGGATGTGTGATAGCTCTAACGGGACCAGTTGACTACATATCGGATGGGATCTCTGTCGTCGCCCTCCGAAATGGACATGATGTTTTAGGCAAAATCACTGGATCCGGATGTATTGTTGGCAGCAGCATCGCCACCTATTGTGGTGCTCTGTTTGCACGGAGCACAGATGATATGCTTGGCGGTAAATTAGTACGAGGAGACGTTTTCTTGGGCGCCATCGCGGGGTAAGCGAAAGCCTTTTCTTTTTTTTTTCTCGCCCGAACGCTCAATCCTCATAAAGAATTCTACTCCTGACTGTAGCAGCAGAGGTGGCAGCGCAGAAAAAGACTTTTAAAGGGCCTGGGACCTTTCTCCCCGCTCTGATTGACGAGTTGTGGATCTTAGAATCCCCGACAGTACGGAATCTAGCTCGTATCGAAGTGTTCTAATACTCTTGAAGAGGTTTGCGACCCCCCTTTCATCCGCTACTGTGAACTAACCTATTGTCTGGACAGAAAAATGGAAAGCGATTGTATCATCGCAATGAGCATTTCGAAGACAACTGTCACTGTTTTTTAATAGATTTGAAAATGATTGAAACCCTCTTTGGTGATCAGGGAATTGGGCGAATAAGGCTAAACTGGCATGGGGCACTCCCTCACCCCACTTGGTACCTGCTTCAGATTGCATCGATCATTCTTTCCCGACTAATTCATACTCAACATTTCTCAATACGTCGACAGTAAGTCTGTGCCTTTCTCTCACCTTACAGACTCGATCTTTTTCTCTAGGGATTCCCTCAAAACGCCAGGTAAGGAACATCCCACGTCAGTAAGCAGGAAAAGTTCTTAATTCTGTTAGTTATCTGTTGTCGTAAACATCACCCTCTCTTTTCGTCCTAGGGGTTATCATCGCACCCATTGTCGTCATTGTTGGATTCCACCTGATTGTGGCTGTAGCTGTACTCCGCAGCCTGAAACACAGCGATGGTTGCACAAGGGTTCCGAATCCTAACATCAATTCCCTTCCGCGGGGCGGCACCACTAGGATTTTATGCTGAGGCTGAGGGTTGCGGTTGTAGGTCCCTAGAACATACTCTACCGTGCCTCAGCTGACAGGGACCTGGGCGATACAGAGTCGATAACGCAACTATCAGCTTATCAGTGTCAAGAGACGGAGTCCCAGATCGTGAACACGGCCTCTGAGTCTGATCGCAAGTTGTGCATTTTCGCAGATTCCATATATGGCGTCGCAAGTGTTTGAACTCATGATGTTGCTGACAGTAACGACTTTGGTAACCACCAATATACAAGTTATGATGGCAAACTTGATGGATGGTAAACCAGTCTTCAAAACGCGATCTTAAGCCAAAACTACATCACGCGCTTCCCTATCCTTGGACATTCAGGGATATGTTTAAAACTCGTTACCGGGCGTACTGCTCCGACTTTTCCAATCGGTTTTTCCACCACTGGTTCGTGAAGCACCCCCGTCGCATTCTGTGACTTGTCGCTAGTCCTTGGCTTCGGGATCCCCTGTCAGCGAGAATCACTCGATGCCTGCTCTCACTGTTACTGTAGAAGAAAACACTCCACTTCTCAACTTCTCTTCTCAATGGCAAACTGGGACAAGTCTATCCGATGTTGACGCGTCATTGTACGTTGATCATCATACATCGATCGTGTATAAGTATACGTTGTTAAATTGCCTTCCAGGTACTCTGAAAGCAGTTTTATTACGACTCAAACTGACGGCGCATCGGCTTCATTTACGTTCAATGGAACTTCAGTCCAAATATATGGGGCCAAGCTACCAGACCACGGGTCATATGTTGTAAAAGTTGATAACACGACTTATCCGACTCAGAATGGGAGTTTACCAGCCCCCGGGGAATATCAGACAAGCCTTTTCGCGGTTAATGGGCTACAGCAGGGTCCACATACTATTACGCTAACCAATCAGGGCACCAACTTTGTAGACATCGACTATGTATGTCCTCTCTTTCTCCTTTCAAAATGACATCCAACGTATCATACACAGATCTCCTGGATCACGGACATTGGTGGAGCATCGGACCAACTCTTCGTCAATACCATTCAAGATACAGATTCATCATTCGTGTATTCTGGATCTTCATGGAATGCTGATCCTAATGCTGGCCGATTTCTAGATGGTTCTGCACAGTACGCCTCTCAGCTCTACGTTTAGGATGATGTATAACTATTGAACCTGACTCTGGCAGTATCACCACGAATTCAGGCGATTCATTCACCTACACATTTCAGGCGAGCAGGCTACTAATAGTTTCGTTATCAATGACTGACTTCGGAGCAGGGTGCGCTTTATGTGAGACTGTCAGACCAGCTTAATTTACCATCACCATGACAGGTTTGGGCGTTCAACTGTATGGGCCTGTAGGGCCCAATGGGGCAGCCTACACAGTACAACTGGACGGCCAAAAGCCACACACCTTCACCTCCAATAAGGAACTGTACAAGCCTCAAGTGCTACTGTATCACGCGGATACCCTTTCGTCTGGAAAGCACAGTTTGACTTTCACTTGTGAACCATCTTCATCTGGTCAGGGTTGCTCAATTGACTTCGCGAATGTATATACTACATCAGCTCAGTAAGTGTATCCTCTGAGTAGAGCTCGAACTTTATATTGATCAATTTTTCTTCGATAGAACCTCATCCCACGCTGGGTAAGGTGCCCGGTAGTTGCAAATTCATGATACTCATGCTTCACAGGTTGTCCGTCGGCCCAGTTGTCGGAATAACCCTGTCCGCTGTGGGTATTGTTGGCGCTTTTATTGCGCTATCTCTATTTTTGCGATATCGACGACAAAAACAGGCGATTCCACCACCTCCTACATATGCTGGCAACACTGCTATTCCGGCATCGAGACAAGATTTGTTACCAACTCCGTTCCGCGAAGGTCCTCGCGTTCCAATAATGAAGAGCAACCGAACACCGACAGTGTCTATGGATGACTTCTCCATCAGAAGAGACAATGGACTAGGTCCTTCGACAAATGTTGACGCTCAAGCAGTGTCCGTAGTCCATGAACCTCCAGATTACTCCTGGGCCACGGCCACCCAGTAACTGCTCTCCTTGTCACGATTGAAAGTCGAGCAGGCAACTTTAATGATAATTGTCTCCGCCGGACAAACTTCATATTAGTATCCTTGTTAGTATCGTACGCAAAAATCCTAATTTACATCATGCGTAAAACTCCCACAGCCTACACGATGAGACTGGATTGTAGATCGGCTATGTACACTATCTGAGACGTAGCGAGCACGGTGTAATAGCCATTGCCTTTATTGACAACTCTCGCCGTTAACATGGTGCCCCACGGCGGACAATTTAGTGTTTAATGATCACGTGATCAAGTTTTGTTGTTCTTCCACTCATCGGACAAAGAGTCAGACTTTGCACAGAGGAGTGCTTTAGCAAGGTTAACTTCAGGCTACTCGTGGTTCTTCATAATCAAGGTTACTACCATCACCGGACTTGTGCTTCCTCGAAGTTACTGCCGCGCCCATGCTCAAATCTAATGATGCACTTTGAATGATGCAACCACAACATGTTGGCGATGTGAAGTTGCGATTTTCTCACTTGGCAACCTCAATTTCATTATAATAATGCCCACAACGCTGGTCCTCTTCATCCCTTTAATTCAACCTTTGCCAGCATCCTAGTGGTGATTGGCGTCGTATGCCAGGCGCAAACCTCTGATACTGTGACTGTTCCTCTGTTGCATTTCACTCATTTCAGTTTTGTTTTTCTACCCTTTTTTGTCTTTTTTAACCCAGTATTCCATCAACCGTCATGCCTTCGCTGACTGTGTCTATCGAAGAAAACTCTCCCCTCATTGCGTATGACCCCTCCTGGAGAACTGGCCTTAGCTCGGCCGACGGTGCGGCAAGCAGGTGAGGACTCGTTTGTTTCTGTATTGAAGTTCAGCCCCTGAACGTCGTTCTTTCTACAGTTACTCCGAGAGCAGTTTCATGGCAACTCAGACTGCCGGTGGAGCTGCGTCTTTCTCCTTCAATGGTACTGGTGTCCAAATCTTCGGTGCCAAACGTGGAAATCACGGGCCATATCTGGTCCTAGTTGATGGCACTGCATACCCTCCTGCCAATGGCAACGCACCAGATCCTGGTCTATTTCAGCAGAACATTTTTACTGCTTCTGGACTTCAGCAAGGTTCACATGAGGTTACTATCACCAACCAGGGAACCACATTTTTAGATATCGACTTTGTAAGTTCATTTTGTTGCAAATTCGTCGTTTGGTTTCAACGATCCTGTCCAGATCACCTGGACGACCAATATTGGACAGGCGTCAGATAATCTCTTTGTCAACACCGTTCAGGATTCAGATATATCTTTTGTATATTCTCCTAAATCGAGCTGGAGCACGAATCCGAAGTTCATAGGCAGTTTTATGGGAGGAACGGGGCAGTACGTTGTTGGATTTTATCACCGCTTCCACTGAAGCCCAATTAGAATCGGATCTTCAGCGTTACAACGAGCGTCAGCGCTTCGTTCGTCCATGATTTTGAGGCAAGCGCTCTTTTGTTTCACGTGAAAATAAGCCTCACAAGTTGGGACATCTAGGGTATTAATTCACGAGTCTTCGTTTATTCTGTTAAAAATAATAGTTGACTGGGTTAGGTGTGGGCGTCTCATTGTATGGCCCTGTCGGCCCCGACGGCGCCGCCTACACAATTCAGTTAGACGATGGTCCCCAACAAAACTACACATCCAATAAAACTCTGTACAAGTCTCAAGTGCTGCTTTATCACGCGAATAACCTATCTTTGGGAACGCATCGAATGACATTAAATTGTCAACCAATATCTTCTGGACAGGGCTGTGCTGTTGACTACGCCAACGTGTTCACAACTCAATCTCTACAGTTAGTCCAGTCATTCGTCTTATAGATTGACTGCATTGGTCTGATATCTTACATCCCAGGTCTCGGTCTACTCATGAACTTTCTGGTGGGGTAATCGCAGGAATCACTCTATGTATCGTCGGGGTCTTTGGTGTTCTAATCGGCCTATATCTCTTTCTTCGACGAAACCAGCGTAAAGTTTTCGTTCAAGAAGAACTATCGCTTTCTCTTGCTAAGGAAAAGACATCGGACGATACACAGCCTCGCATTGTGACGATATCGAGTTTTGGTCCTGGACCTTCCAGTGCCGAGTTAGGCGATGCTCAAGGCCCGTTGCCAATTCCATTTCCCGAATCTTTTCCCTCCGCTTCTGTGACAGAGTCGGGGCCTGGGACTTTAGACGCACCCCGTTCACTACCTGTCAAGAACGCAATATCGTTGGTGCGACCTCGGGTTCGATTATCTGAAGGAGACGGTCAGCGGAAGGAAGATACTGTGACCACACAGGTGTGCTCATTTTCGGTTAAGCTCTAACTGTAAGAGTCTGAGACGATTTTATCTTCAGTCCTTTCCCCCTGGCCTTGAACAATCTGCATTGCCACATAATCATCGTTCTTATCCCCTCCAACGGGGTGCATCGGTGGCCTCAGTTCATCCGAGAGGCCTACCTGAGGGGCCTGCCCCTCGAAAAAGCAATAAACTTGCCGCGTTCCATGTCGCTAATACGGAACTTTCTTCTGCGGATGCTACGCCTACTCAAAACCTCTCCCCTCAAAGTACTGTAGAGGGTCGGGTACGATTTGTCGGTGTTGCACCGGAGTCAGCAAGAGTAATGTCGCTCGCCAGTGAACCACCTGACTATCATTGGGCAACACACGTGTAGTTGCCTCGAGACTCGAAGCGAAGTCGCTGGTCGAGTTCTGGCTTCTTATAATAAAAGCTACCGTGCTATGTTCTTTGACTCTAATATTTGCAATGTGCTCACGTGTTCGGGCTTCATTCATTCAATGGAGTATCACTGGAGTTTGGTGGAGAGTTGGAGTGACGAGTTTCTTGATGCCCCATCCTCCAAGGTTCACCAACCCATACGTCATACATTCTGAGCTACTAGGAGTTCTTTGACTTGGAGCTACAGTCATTGGGAGCAAAGCGTTTCTCGAACGCAAAAAATTTCCAAGTTCTCAATATAGACGCTTTTTTTTGCTGCTATCATCTCCAAAAAACTCTTGGCTTTCTCAACCACGCCCAGTATGGCTGCGCCGCAGGTATTGGCACTGCAGTTCTGCATAAATCTCTCATGTCTGCTTTTGTGTAATTTTTCTTTCCTCGGACCCGTTTCCCAAGTCGCGAGTCTCAATTCCGCAATATGTCCAGCATAGGAGTACCATCGATATCCCGGTACTCCTAACCTAACCATTCGGTCCTTTGAATGCCTCGCCTCAAGATTTAGGCAAACATAGTTATCGCGCTGCGGATAATGGACTCGTTTCCCTTTCTTGCACCGCTTCACACAGCCCTCCGCACATGAACGCTCTGGTGAATAATACTGCGGAGAGGATTTGAGGAGTGTTTTTCCATGTGCGGATTCCGGAATTCGGAAGATCCCAGCAATAACGTCATTACCAAATCGGGTAAGGCACGCGGGACTTGTATTAAATGCAAGCCACCTTCCCAGAATGTTGAATTTACTCTTTCTTCCCGCCCATCGTTTATAACAGTGAGCTCTGCTTGCCGTCTTTCTCATTTAACGCGTAACTAGAGCTTGATCCAGGTTCAAGAAACGATTCAATGGCTGCCTCCGCCGCTGTCCCAGGTCTTCTGTTCTGCTTCGCAGCTACTGTTCTCCTAGTCTTTGTGAGTTTCTTTGAATCGATTCTTTTACTCCGGATTTCACCGAATTTTGAAGGTCTGTGTATCGGTGCCCACATGGAATTCAATATCATTCCTAAATGTCGGAACGGGCGCTGATCAAGTACGTTACGGAGTCTTTGGTTATACGGGAAGTGCGATTGGCATAGGATATGATTTCCTTCCGGTCGGGTGAGTTGTTGTCGCTGATGCATTATGGATAATGATCTCAATTTCGTATCAAAATCAGAGATGCCAACCTTAACACGACAATAATACGAAATCTCACGAAAACCCTGATCCTACATCCGATAGGTATGTCTCCCAGACTCCCACTATCTATGTGACATTGAAATTGACAAATCCTTTGCTAGGTGCTGGGCTTGCGGGGCTGTCGTTCCTTTTTGGTCTTTGCGGTGCTTCGTACCATCGCGCAGGAACAGTTTTCATGTCACTACTTGCAGGGCTCGCTATGCTCGTCACACTCGTTGCCTTCATCGTCGACATCGCACTGTTCACAATCATACGGGACCGTATACACGATGTCGGCACCTCTGCTCAGTACGGTGTTGCCACTTGGTTGACGCTTGCTGCGCTCGTTTCTTTGTTACTAGGCTTTTGTGCCTCAGCGTGTGGGGTGTTCGGTCGGTACAGGAAAAAAAGAGATGCTTACTAGGTCTACCCTTTGAACAATGCTCTTATCTACTACAATCCAAGACGATCATCTGAACAGTATACTATTTGCCCTCTATGATATGTATAAGTATTAATCTCCCACATTCCACTACTTTCATTTGTTAGCGATCTCCCTTACGTCCCTCTTTGCGGCCTAGGAGTGGAGCGACTGATTCGACAATCCTTGTATTTGAGCTAGTGTTCAATACCATCTTGTACTGGAATATGAATCTTCACAATACCACACTGGCAATCCAGTATCTCCACCGCGCGGCTGCGAACCTTGCTCGAGCTCCTGTGATGGTAGCCGTACCAGTACTGGCCAACATTTATTAACATTGGCGATACCACCTGCGTGTCCCAAATAATCCCTCTAATTAGAGGCGTAACTACCCCCTTAGTTACTCTTCTAAGTAGAGTCAAAT